>RJWJ010019794.1:0-29744 GCA_004363605.1 Indri indri | reverse complement strand
CATTTTTTAAAAAGCTTCATGGATCCACTTACACAGCACGTCATACAGTCAAATCAGGTACAAACTGAACTCCCTCACTCCTGGGAGTAGAAGAGAAGCCCAAACAAGACACTGCCTTACTTTTCAAACAGGGCTTTCTGCTTGTGCTCCCAGAAAGAAGGGTAGGTAACCTAAAAACACAGGTCAGGCCCTTCCTCACACACTTTCTTTTCTCTCTCATCCTTCTCCCACCTCTGAATTCCACTTACGATGTTCTCTCCTCTTCTCCTAAATTATTTTTTCTTTCCTTACTATTCTCTTCTTCTTCCTAGGACTGGTATGAAGGATGCCACTGACTGTAACTGTAAAACTACAACAGAGGCACTTTCCGTGAGAGTGAGCACAAGCACTGTGGTCCACACACATCCAACGCAGGCTGAATGCACATAAAAAGACGTGGCTGGAATGGAACCAGCAGGATGACAAAACTCTGAGTGCAGAGGTAGAACCGCTGCTTGCTCACTGGTACCATCGGGCGTCTGAAAAGATGATCCGGAAGCTGAAACAGACTTCCTTGGTTACAGACCAAGGTTACTGACCCTCTCCTCCCCCAAATGGTGAAATAAACAGAAAACATATAATTTAGAAACAAGAAACTAGTATTCTAAATTCCCAAAAACTCACACAGTAGATAGCCAGAGATACACACTAAAGAGGATACTGGACCCAATGATACAGGGCAGAAGAAAAAAGGAAAGTAAAAAGAACTGGTGAGGGGACTAGAACTGTCACAGAATTTAATGTTTCACCCTAGATTTCAAAAGCAAGTGCCTTTTAACCTAATCTAAACCTGCACCGATCCAAGGGATATGGGGTGAAATAGAACACCATTTATAGATTGTTGACAAAGCTCTTTTGTAGGTTTACAATAAGTAAATGGTCGTTTTAAAATTAGCACATGGATGCTCTGTACTGAAAAGCTAATACACCAAGTTGTCCTCTTTCCATGCTGTGCACTACAATTCCAACCTACTATTTCTTAAATAAGGTCATCTGTCCGGCAGCCTATTACACTGCTTCAACTCTGAATGAGAAAACACAATCTCAAAGATCAGCTTCTGAAAGATTAACTTTACTCCGAAGATGTGAAAAGAAGAGCCCATGAGAAGAAAATTGCTTATTTTATTAGCATGTAAGTACCCAAGAATTTACAGAAGAATGAAAAGCTGAGTTTCTTAAGCAGATAAATACTTTAATAAATTTAATTCTACACCATTCTCTGCTCAAAAGCAGTAAAAACAAATGGCAGTGTGCCTTTGAAATATTTTGTACATGGAGATCACAGCCAGTTCTGTTAACTCTCTAGGTTCATATACTTTTAAATGACTGTTTACATCAAATTACCGGCTGGCCAGCCATGCTCGAGATAGCTCGCCTACCTTGGGTGGCTCAAGCAGGAGTTCATGAAAAGACCCAAGTCTTCCTCTGATGGCTTCTAGAACACTCTTGTTGACTGAACAAGCTGAATGACTCATTCCTGGTGGGCAGATTTCTATATGGCCTTCAAACCTTGAAACAAAGCAAGGTAATTTTATTTATTATAATTTCAGAACAAATCATTCAAGGTAGCAACCATATATGTCCATATTTAATGATCATATAACTATATAATGATTACATCAATACTTCTAGCTGCAAAGAGAAGGGATAGGGAGAAAGTATAATAAGACCAAAGTGGGTGCAATAAAACCTCCATGGGGATTAGCCAATATGACCTGAAATCCACAGGGTCAGGTTAAAAAAAAAAAAAAAAAAATCACATGTGGGCTGGGCACAGTGGCCCATGCCTGTAATCCTAATACTTTGAGAGGCCAAGATGGGAGGATCACTTGAGGCCAGGAGTTCAAGACCAGCCTGGGCAACAGAGCAAGACCCTGTCTTTAAAAAAAAAAAAAGAAAGAAAAAAAAAAAAACCCCAAAACTTTATGGGATTCATTCTCATTCTATGCCTCCTAACTCCTTATGATTATTATATCAATAGCAAGTCTCTAATTGACCACAAAAATCTGGAAAGCAAAAGGGATCCAATCCCTGAATTATAGGGCACATCATATTGCCTGCCAGTTTGGGATGTTATTAATAAACAGGCCTGTACTTGTTCCATACAGTTTTTCTTGGGTCATCAACATTGTTTCCTATTTAAAAGGTTTAAAGTATTCTTCTACATAAAGGTCAATCTATGCTAATTATAACCTACTCCTTATAGAGAAACATTTACAGGTAGAACAAGATTCCCAAATCCCAACTGGTGCTAGAGACTACAAGGGCACAATGAGTCTCAAAGTGGGGGCAGGACAGAGTCCAGGAGGGGAAGAAGAGCATTAGGGAGGAGGACTAAAACTGTGGACATAAAGCTCAAATTAAAAGATACACTTGAAAGTGGTGTGTCAACTCCACAGCAATGAAAAGTAGTAGTTAATAATGTAGCTGCTGGAGTGAGTGTGCCTGAGCCCAAATCCAGGCTCTTCATTTGTCAGTTCTTTGTTCTAATGTGGAAAAGGTGGGGGGGGGAGGGGTCACTCCAGAACATCTCTCCCAGGACAGCTGTGAGGACCACATTAATGTGTAAAGGCTGAGAACCCTGCCCACCATACAGCAAACACCTAGGGAGTGATTATTATTACAACTATTGCTTGAGAATACTCTACACCTGTAAGTGATTACTAACTCTGAAAGCTACATGAAAGCTACACTGAAAAACCCAATTACTGGAAAGAGGGAAAAGACCTGCTTTGATTATAGTGCTGTTTTAACATACAGGGGTTTTAATAATTTATGTGGCTAAATATAGTTTATTCATTATAGTTTCTGTCTATGGAGCCATGCTTAAGAGTTTGTCACAACTCCATAATTCTGAGTATCTGCATATTCTTGCGTATTTTATCTTCTAGTATTTTAAATTTAATTCATCTGGAATTTACTTTTGTGTAAAATAACAGGTATAGACATGATATTTTTCCCCAAGTGGTAAGTCACTTTCTTAGCCATACTTCTACAACAATCATCCTCTCCTCACTTACATAAAAAATCATATTCAACCATATAATAAAATTTCTTAATCATTCATAAGTTGTATTAGTTCATCTAAATACTTAGCATCAATTTATGTACCAGTCCTGACCTAGGTACTATAATCAACATCCATGGTGCTTCTACAACATTTATACTGGTATCACACTTCTGTATTTATTATAATAATGCTGCATTTTAACATGCAGCAGGTTAAGAAACACTTCTCATTCATCTTGCTGTGATCACACTGTTGCATTTAGCATAACAATGCCATATTGTATGTAAGAGGCAAGTAACCCCAGTAACTTGTCTTGCTCAAGTTTTCTTAGGTTAGTCTCGTATCTTTATTCTTCCAAATATATGTAATAATTCGCCAAATCCAAGACAAAAACCATGTTGCTATCTCAGTAAGAGCTATATTAAATTTAGAACTTGTATTTCGAAAGGCACTGTTGTGTATTTTAGCAGTCCAATTGTTTTTATCACTGAGTAGCAATGCACTGTACAGATGTGTTAGTTTCCACTCACAGGTTTAAGGAAATTTGTTTGTTTAGAGGTTTTGGCAATTATGAGTGAAGTGACAAACATTTATGTACAAGTTTTTGTATAGCATAGTTTTTAAATTTACCTGGGTAAATACTAAGATATTGCTAGATGATGTAAGTGTCTCCTTAACTTTATATGAAACTGGCATTTTTACAAAGTGGCTGTATCACTTTGCATTCTCAGCAGCCACGTGTGAGACATTATCTGCTCATCACCAGTACCGGGTATTGTCTATTTTGTTGTTTGGTTTGGCTATGCAGTGGGCTGAATGGTAGCCCCCCAAAAGACATGTCCACATCCTAATCCCCAGAGCCTGTGAATGTCACCTTATTTGAAAAAGGGTCTTTGAAAGTGTAATTAAAGATCTTGAGATGAAAGATTATCTTGGATTATCCAGGTCGGCCCTATATAACATCACAAGCACCTTCGTAAGAGAGAAGAGGAAAGACGGACACACAAAGGAAAAGGAGATGGAAAGACAACGCAGAGAGGTAGACACAAGTCAAGGAATGCCAACAGCTACTGGAAGCTGGAAGAGGCAAGGAATGATTCTCCCTCAGTGCCTTTGGAGGGAATGTAGCACTGCTGATAACTTGATCTTGAACTTCTGGCACTCAGAACTGTGAAAAAATTAATTACTATTGTTTTAAGCCAAACTATTAATATTTTTATCTGATTATATTTACAGCCATAGGAGACAAACAAAAGTTGTCCCAAAAGTGTATAGTGGTATCTTAATGTTATTTTAACTTGAATTTCATTAATGACAGAAGATCTTGGCCATCTTTTCATGTATTTGATACACAAACACACACACCCCTTTTTTCCTTTAACTGTTCAAATCTTTTGACCTTGAAATTGGGCTGTTTTCTTAAGTTTTGAGTATTCTTTATATATCTGGATATAAGTCCTTTTTCACACATATAATTTATAAATATTTTCTGGCAGTCTGTGGCTTTCTTTTAATTTTCTTAAGAGTCTTTTAAAGAGCAGAACTTTAAATTTTTAATGTAGTCTGAGTTGTCAACTTCTCTTTCATGAATTGGGTTTTGGAGATGTATCTAAAAAATCTCTGCCTAAGCCAGGGCCAAGGATTTTTTCCTGTTTTCTTCTAGAACTGTTAATAGTTTTGAGATTTGCATTAGTTCTATGATCCATACTGAGTTAATTTTTACATAATCTGCAAGGTATCTCAAGGGCCAATATTTTTGCATATGGATGTCCAACAGTTCCCGTACCATTTATTAAAAACGCTGTCCATTCTCCACTGAATGGCCTCCATACGTCTGTCAAAAATCATTTGGCCGTATGAGTGTGGTCTGCTTCTGGACTGTGTTCTGTTCCAGTGATCTGTATGTCTATTCCTATTCTTTCACCACACTGTTCTGAGTACTATAGCTTTGTACTAAGTCTTGAAATTAAAGTATGAATCCTCCCATTTTGTTTTGTCTTGCAAAATTGTTTTGGCTATGGTACTTGCTTTGATTTTCCATAAAATTTTAGAATTAGCTTGTTGATTTCTAGAAAAAACCCTGCTTAGATTTTGATTGGAACTGCATTGAATCTATACATCAGTTTGGGGAGAAGTGACATCTTTACAGTATCGAGTTTTCTAATCCATGAACATAGTATTTCTCTCCATTTACTTATGTCATCTTCAATTTCATTAATATTTTATAGTTTTTGGTATTAAACTTTGCACACATTTTGTTAGATTTATATCTGTTTCCTCTTCTTTGTGCAATAGAAAATGATACTTCATTAAAATTTCAAATTCCAATGTTCATTTCTAATTACACAGAAATGAAATTAATTTTTGAATACTGATTTTGTATCCTGCAATCTTGCCAAATTTACTATTAGTTCTAGGAGTTTTTTACATATTTTTTAGGATGTTCTACAAAAACAATTCTGACATCTATGAAACACACACAGTTTTATATCATCCTTTCAAATCTGGATGTCTCTTATTAGTTCATTAAATGCAAAATGTCTGATTTCAAATCAGAAGTGTAGTTCATTATATCTCACAAGAAGCAGTACAATTAATCAAACTACATGCCTAAACTATCAACACAGTCTTGCCATCTTAACGGTAGCTTGTTTATGCCAGCAGCAAAGCAGCCTGGAGAGTGAGCAGAGATGAAATCATGAAAGGTGTTTTGTACAGCTTGATGAGAAGTGAATATTTTTCTTTGCAAGAAGTGGTCCAAAGCCTGAAAGAAGTGGTAGTTAGTTGGTGCAAGGTCTGGTGAATACAGTGGATGACAGAGAGTTTCCAAGTCCTGCTGCTGTAGTTTGAGCAGCGTTTGTGCAACATGTGGTTGAGCCTTGTCTTGCAAGAGGATTGGCTTGTCTCTAGTGACCAAACTTGGCTACTTAATCACAACCATCCTCATCATTTTGTCCAACTGGTTGCAGCAGACATCCGCTGTAATCGACTGACCAGGTTTCATGAAGCTGTAGTGGACAATATCAGCACTGGAACACCAGACACATTAGCTTTTCTTGATGAACATTCAGTTTTGGACTGTGTTTTGGCACTTCATCTTTATCCAATCATTGTGCTGAATGCTTGAGCTTGTCAAAAAGAATCCATTTTTCATCACACGTAACAAATACACTGTAGAAATGGTTTGCCTTTATGTCATGACAGCAAAGAAAAAGGCAAGCTTCGAGAGGATTTCTCTTCTGATGCTTGTTTAATTCATGCAGGACCCATCTATCCAGTTTCTTTACCTTGCCGATTTGTTTCGAATGATCCAATATTGTTGGAATAGTAACGTCAAACCCTGTTGCTAATTCACGCGCAGGTGGAAATGGATTCACTTCCACTATAGCTTTCAGCTCATCATTATCCACCTCAGTCTCAGGCTGCCCACATGGCTCATTTTCAAGATTAAAACCACCAGAATGGAACTTCTTAAACCATCGACGTACTGTGTATTCAATAGCCACATCCTTCCCAAACACTTTGTTGATATCTGAAGCTGTCTGCGATGCTCTGATTTCATGAGGGAACTCATATTCAAAAATAACACAATTTTTTTTTTTACTTATCCATGGTTTCACAAAAATTGCTCTAAAAAAAAATTCACAAGATAATCACAGGCCAAAATGTGTTGTTTGAAAGACTGAGGAGGTACCTTCACAATAAAAATAAAATAAGAAGTGTCAAAGTGAAATGTCAGAGATAGCAACTATAAAACTTAGTACTTAAGGAAATCGGACATTTCATACTTAATAACCTAATAATTTTCTGCCTTAGTACACTCACATGGACCTCGTGCATGAGCTTATTAAACAGGAGTAGTGATGGTGAATATCCTTGCCATGTTTTCCGATTTTAGAGGAAATCACTTCAGTGTTTGACTATTAAGAATGATGCTAGTTATGGGTTTTTTAAAAGCGGACTTATCAGTTTCCAAGGTCCTTTCTATTAATAATTTGCTGAAAGGTTTTTGGCATTAAATAATGTAATAGAGTGATCATATGGTTTTCCTTCATGAGTCTGTTGACTTGTGGCTGAAGGATGAATGAGCCTTGCATTCCCAAGACAAACCATACTTAGGATGTGTCATATAACTGTATAAGATACTGTTAAGACTTGATTTGCTAGTATTTTCTTGAGGAACTTTGCATTTAAGCTCTTATGGAATCTTGTTGTATGCAGCCGGCTCTCTGTAACCGCAAGTCCCACATCTGTGGATTCAACCAACTGCAGATCAAAAATATTCAGAAAGGCCAGGCGCAATGGCTCATGACTGCAACCTAGCATTTTCGGAGGCCAAAGTGGAAGGATCACTTGAGGCTGGGAGTTTGAGACCAGCCTTGGCAACATAGCAAGACACTGTCTCTATAAAAAACAAATAAATTAGCCCGGTGTGGTGGCACACACCTGTAGTCCTAGCTACTAAGGAGGCTGAGCCAGAAGATTGCTCAGGCCTGGGAGCTGCAGGTTGCAGTGAGTTATGATAGTGCCACTGCACTCCAGCCTGGGCAACAGAGAGAGAGAGACGAGACCTTGTCTCCAAAAAAAAAAAAATTCAGAAAAAGCTAGGTACAGTTGGCACATGCCTATGGTTCCACTATATGAGAGGGTGAGGCAAAAGGATCACATGAGCCCAGCAGTTCGAGGCCAGTCTGGGTAACATAGTGAGACTACATCTTAAAAAAAAAAAAAATATATACACACACACACACACACACACACACACACACGCACACACATTAGGAATGCTGGCTTCATAAAATGAGTTGGAAAGTGTTCCCTCTTCTATATTCTGATAGAGTCCTTAAATCTTTGGTAGAATTCACCAGTGGAGTCTATCTGCGCCAGGAGTTTTCTTTGATGAAGGTTTAAACATAAATTCAATTTCTTCAAAAGATACACGATTATTGATGCTGCTTATTTTTTCATGAGTGATTTCTCCCCGCAGGACAGGGTCTCGTTCTGTTGCCTGGGCTGGAGTGCAGTGGCGTCAGCCTACTCATTGCAACCTCCAACTCCTCGGCTCAAGCGATCCTCCTGCCTCAGCGTCCTGAGTAGCTGGGACTACAGGCATGTGCCACCATGCCCAGATAATTTTTCTATTTTTTTGTAGAGATGGGGTCTTGCTCTTGCTTGGGCTGGTCTCGAACTCCTGGCCTCAAGCAACCCTCCTGCCTCAGCCTTCCAGAGTGGTAGCTTTACAAGCGTGAGCCACCACACCCGCCCCTTCATGAGTGATCTTTAGCAATTTTTCCCTGAAGGACGTTATCCATCTTTTCTAAACTGTTGAATTCAATGCATTTTTTTTGTAGTATTCTCTTATTCTTTTAATGTCTGTAGGAAACAGTGATGTCCCCTCTTTCATTCCTATTATTTGTAATTTGTCTCTTTTTTTTACTTTTTTCTTAGTCAATCTGGCTAGATGCTTACCAATTTTATTGATCTTTTCAAAGAACCAGCATTTGGTTTCATTGATTTTCTGTACTGTTTTTCTCTTCAATTCCACTGGCTTCTGTTCTTAATTTTATTGTTTCTTTCCTTCTGCTTGCTTTGGATTTAATTTGTTTTTCCTTTACTAGTCTTTCAAGGTGGGAGCTTAGATCATTGACATACATTCTTTCTTCTTTTCTAATACAACCATTTAATGCCATAAACATCCTTCTACTGCTTTCACTGCATTCCAAATTCTGACATGTTCTGTGCCCATCATCAATTAGCTCAAAATACTCTCCCCTCTATGACACTTGGATTATTTAGCAGTATGTTGTTTAATTTCCAAATATTTAGGGCTATTTCAGGTATCTTTTGAAATGATTTCTATTAATAGTTTAAATGTATTATGATCTAAATAATGGATACGTTACATTTTTATTATTTTAAATTTGTTTTATGACTGATCTCATATTGACTAAATGTCTGTGTCTCACCGGAATTCATATGTTGAAATCCTCACTCTCAATATAATGCTTTAAGAAGTGGGGCCTTTGGGAGGTAATCAGTCATGAGGGTAGAGCCCTGACACAGAGTTTGCTCTCTGCCATGTGAAGATATATTTAAAAGGTGGTCATCTGAAAACCTGGAAAGGAGCTCCCATCAGACACCAGATCTGCCAGTACCTTGATTTTGGATTTCTTAGCTCCAGAACTGGTAAGAAATTTGTAATAGCTGCCTGAGCTAAGACAGTAAAAGTTCCACATGCACTTGAAAACAAGTGCATTCTGCTGTTACTCAGGGCACTACTACCCTGTGAGTGTCAATCACGTCAAGTGGACTGCTAGTGTTGTCTAGGTCTTCTACATTCTTACTGATTTTTTTTGTCTAAATGTCTGTCAACTGCTATTAGAATAATTTTAGATATACAGAAAAACAAAGAAGGCAGAGTTCCCATATAAGCTACACACAGTTCTCCCTGTTATTAACACTTTATTATTAATAATAGGGGGAAAAGTAAGTTTGTTTAGGGGAAATGTAGTATTGTACATTTGTCGCAATTAACAAACCAACATTGATGCATAAAATCCACACTTTATTTAGATTTCCTTTATGTCTTTGTTCTTGAATCCCATCCAGTATATATCACATTTAGTTGTCTTGTCTCCTTACCCTCTTCTTGGCTGTGACAGACCTTTTTTTGTTTTTAATTACCTTGACAGTTTTGAGTATTGGTCAGGTATTCTGCAGAATGTCCCTCAATTGGGACATTCTGTTTTTCTCATGGTTATGGGCCTTTGAGAGGAAGATCACATGGGTAAAGTGCGATCTTCAATACATCACATAAAAAGGTATCTACTATCAACATAACTTACCACTGGCTATTGACTTTGATTATCTGGCTGACGTAGTGTTTGTCAGGTTTCTCCACTGTGAAGTTACACTTTTTATCTTTTTCCATACTGTAGCAGGAAGCCACTGTGTGCAGCCCACACTTAAGGGGTGAGAAGTCTTTGAGGATGGATTATCTACATAACCTATTTGGAATTCTACATGGGAGATGTGTCTCCTTTCCCCATTTATTTATTCAATCATTTATTTTTATCAGTATGGACTTGTAAATATGCATTTTATAATTTGGGTTTTAATATAAACACTATTTTACTATGCAAATTGTTCTAGCTTTGACCACTGGGAGCTCTTTCAGTTGGCTCCAATGTCCCTTGACAGATGACGTGATTTGGGGTTTTGATATATATTTTTAAAATTTTGAGCACTTCTTTACTTTCTGGCACTATAAGATGTTCCAGACTCATCTTGTATGTGTCCTGCCCCAGGTATAGAACCAGCCAATGAGCCCGGTTTCCTTTATTGGGGAATGGTATCAGAAACCAAGATCTGGGCACTCGCTGTACTTGTTCCTAACAGCACATCATTATTTCTAGGCCTTACCAGCTGACAAGTGTCTTTGTTGTTTTACCCTTCATGTTCAGTATGGGTAATTCCTAATGTCCTATGATGATTTTCTCCTCAACTATGTCAAAGTTCACCGATAAGCCCAAAGACATTCTTCATTTCTGCTACGGTGTTTTTCACTTCTAGCATTTCCATATAATCTTCCATCTCTCTGTTAATGTTCTTCATCTGTTTGTGTATTGTCCACTTTTCCCACAAGTCTTTAACACGATAATCATATTTATATTTAAATTCTCTCACACTCTGAGTCTAGTTCTATTGATTGTTTTTTCTCATGAGAGTTTGTTGGGGTTCTTTTTATCTTGTTTCTTGCAATTTTGGTTGATAGCTAGACATCTTGTATAAGATAGCAGAAGCTGATGCAAGAATGGACGTGTCTTTTTTCTAGGTCTTTAGTGTGGGGGTTTGAATCAATCCAGTCAGCGCCCGATCTAGGTTTGGGTTTTGTTGTTACTATGATTCCCCTCAGTGTACTAACGATTTCAAATTCATCAAGTTACCTTGTACTGACAGTTAGGGCCAGTTTGCCAAGCTTTTCTCAACATCTGTTTCACCCATAGCTTAAGTCTTCCCTTTAAGCTTGCTCCTATTCCTTGGGAGAGAGTCTCCTTCACCACTAGCCTTTACTTCACCAGTAAACTGTTGTTACTTGTCACTCAATGCTTGGAGGCCTGTTGGAGAGGGGTAGGGTGGAGGGAAATGCTCTGTTTTGTTCAACCTCAGTCATAAGCAGTAGAAGTGTCCCTGGGTCTCAGAATGGGGCCCTCTCTGTAATCCTGCCCTTATTCCAGTAGTAGGAGATTCTCTAATGGTAAGACCCAGAATGTGTTCCTGTCTCTACCATGGGATAGAGGGTTTTTTCCCTGGTCCCTTCATCCTCCTATAAATGGTCTTTACCTGTGTCTTTAGGGCTAAAAGGTTTGCTACCCTTTAGTCAGTGGCTTAAGAGTTTTGTTCAGTAGGGTCAGGAATAGAGAAGGATCCTGGGGGGTGGGGGGACTTTTCGTGAAGAAGGGTTTTCAGGTGTGTGCAAATTACCCTTGTGTCTATAGCTCTCAGGGTTTCTTTACTCTCCCTGCCCTCTAAGGTGCTTTGGGAGTTATATGACCTACTGTTACTCTACTACATTTATTAAAAAAACATATCTGAACCACAATTTTATCAAGATGAAGAAAGATACTGTATGTGAGAATGTACCTCAGCTATCTAGTATGAGAATTGTAATATGTAATAATTTATCCTTTCTCCTTATTTGAGTTTTGTTAAAATAACCTGGATTCATTCCATTTTTTCAACATTTGACTTATTTTAATTATTTATTCCTAACATTTAAATTTCACAATAATATTAATTTTCACATCTCTACCCATTTCTTGGTCATAACTTACCAATATATTTCCTTATCTTGAGTTCTTCATTCTTATTTATTTTTTATGTTTGACTTTGGTAAAGGCCATCTTCAAGTAATTTTATGTCATGGACAGCACACAGATGGAATGCTGAATCCTTATACACGCGAAAATGCCTCTTTTGCCCTCACGCATCAACAGGAGTGTTACAGGCTCAGAATCCTGCCTTCTGTTTTTCGGTATTAACCTTTACAAATGAGATCTCTGGCAATCTCACTGGCTTCATAGGTAGCCCATGTCTTCTTATCCGATACTTCCAAGATTTACACTCTCTATCCTTGGGATTCATAAATCTTATCAGGATAAAGTTAGGGCCTGAGTCTTATTTTAATAATTTAATCTTGCTTAGTATTTGGTAAACTGTTCTGGTTTGAGGGTAAGTTTCCTGTGGTCAGAAATTTCTCTCCATTATTTCCTTTATTATTGTCTCCTCTGTTTGCTCTACTTAAGTTGTACAATTATGTGGTTTTTCACTTCCATATGCAAAAATTTTTGATGTGTTTCATTTACTTCTCAAGTCAGAGTAGTCCATATAAAACTCACAGCATCATCTAATGTGTTTTTAAGCCACTTTAAGAGATGGTGCAATGGCCTTATAGCGTGAGCAGCAAGTCCTGCAACACTTGATTAATAAGTTATTGTTCATATTATTTAAAATATGATTTGCCTGGGAAGACACAGGTAGGAAAACAATCCCCAAATTACAACACACTTGAATCAGTGCTGCCACACTGCCCTTCCATAAGTATTGACCAAAGCCTGGATAAACCAGCAACAGAGATCAGGGATTTGGGAAGCAGGGGTTGGTAAAGCTGTCTTCACCATTTTGCTGGAAGCCAAAATTATACCACTAAAAGTAAATTCAAAAACCTTGGACAGCTAAAGTTTTCACGTGATGACAGCAGACTCAATCTGTCCTCCTTTTCATGTCCCCTGCTTACTGAATGGATCCAGTATTAAGGGAGAAAATAAAAATTCCAATCTCTTAATCATACAATTCTGGAACAGTTACTTATACATACCTCTTCAAACTCTCATGCTCCAAGAGCAGTTGGAAAATCCTGTTAACAAGTAAATTAGCATTGGACATAAATTATAAAGAATAACATGGTATATCAGCTGGGCACGATGGCACACGCCTGTAGTACTGGCTACTCAGGAGGCTGAGGTGGGAGAATTGCTTAAGCCCAAGAGTTCTAGGTTACAGTGAGCTATGATGGTGCCACTGTACTCCAGCCTGCGTAACAGTGAGACCCCATCTCTTAAAAAAGAGTAACAAGACAAACATTAAAACATTAAATGGCTGGCTGGGGGGCAAAAGGCCACAATGGTAAAAACAGATTATATTCCTGATTATGAAACACTTAGCATAAATTCTTCCTTAAGGGCTCAAACCACCTGGCTACCCATTTTGAAAGACCTTCATGGACTAGTGCCCTCAAATGTGAAACCCAGAAAAAAAGCAACCTGAAGGTCTAAGTTAGTATCCATAAAAAAGAATCAAAAGATGGAATGAGTTATTGAATCACCAGGAGAGCTGTCCACTGACTAGAATACCTATTTTCAATTTTCATGAGCAAGAAATAAGCTTCTCTGTGTTTGAGCTATTACATGTGTGTTTGATTTGTTATAGCATTTATTATAGTAGCATTCTCCAAATATCACTAGAACCTAAATACTACCAATAAATAGTGTTCACCAAATCATTTTTCAACTGCATCCTATGTATAGCATTCATATAAAACTAAGCTATAGTTTGTACAGTAGAAAAAGATTCAGCACCTGAAATTCAAGGGCATGCTATTGTAGCTGACCTACCAAGAACTTAACTCTTAATATGGTTCATTTCTTAAGACAAAAGAAAAGCTTACGTTGGTCGTCGTGTCTCAAGTAAAGTCAGCAGTATCTGGATTGCACTGACTATGGCTGATTCATTTTTCTCCTTGTGGAAAATATTTGACAGAAGCTGCTCTATAATTTCTTGCCTAGGGAAACAAATCAATAGTCAAGTGCTAATTGCAACATCATTTTTCACTAACAACTTCAGAAAAAAGATCACAGCACAAATAAGATGAGCGTCATACAAGAGTTCATCTACACTTGGGCATATTTAGTTTTACTTAATATTTTATTTTTATATATTTATTAAGGTAGGCAATTGATCTTGTTTACTATAAATATAACTGTCCCATAAACACACACACACACACACACTCACACACACACTCACACATACACAGAGCTATCTCTTTCCGTTAGCAAAATAGTTTGGGCCCTGCTTGCCTTCATCTTGTTGACAGCCAATAAATATTTCAAGACTGAAAGTCACCTCTCACTCAGACCAGGGCTGTGGTGCTGGTGATGGCTGGGGGTGGTAAGAAGACATAGAATCCTTCACCTCCCACGAAAGGAGGGAAAACTTTCAAAAAGGCTAATTAGAACCTATAAATGTTTTCCTACAAAGGCATGAATGTGTAATTAACAAAGATCTAAAACAGGAATAAGAAAACATCAATTGCTACATTTTACTTTACAATTAAAATTCAATAAATCAAAATAACATGGCAGCAATGAAATGGATTTGACTGAACTATTGCCCAAAAAGCATTCTCTTCCCATTACACTTCTCTCATACATATGCAAGATCACAACTAATATAAAACACAAGGGTAATCTGTTAATTAAATTTATATGGACATTCTCAAGGAAAATCTCAGTTTCTTAGGATCTCAGTAACTTTCCATATCCATGTGAGTTAAGAAATGGAATCTCTCTTACAACATGACACGCAGCTGGGTTGTTCCTGGTTGCTCACCTGGCAAAGACGCCAGTCACTCCAAAGTACAGCTGTTCTCAGTGTGAACACCACTTCCTTGGCGACCTGCTGCCAAGCTAGGAGAGAATCTCTTTCCATTTGGGTAAAGCAAATAAAACTGGTATCTACCTAACTTTAGAGGGTCCCCTTGCAGGAAGAAGTTTTCAAGTACTCCCAGACCAGCACTAAATTGCTCGTGAGACCTCTAGCCAAGAGCACTGTAAAAGTCACTTAACATACAGCAGTCTACAGACTAAACATTTGGAACTGAGCTCTGGAAAACAGACTGCCTTTTACAGTAAATATGTACATTCTTCAAATAGCATCTTCACCCTAGGTGAAGGAGTACCAACACAACATCCAACTGTAAATGTCCACATTCTCCTCACTTACTCGTGGTACTCTTACTCATCAGAGAGTAACAGCACACTTTCATAAATACAGATGCCTCAAGGGAATGGCCAATAGAGGCCCTAACCATTTCATGGCTACATCCAACTGGAAGTCTACTGCATCCACGAAAGAATTCTACTAATGGACAAGAACAACATAATAACCAGCAAAAACTTGATGGTCAAGATGCGACAACACCATAGTAGGTGTGCCATATTCTGATTCCTATTTACACATAGAAATGTCACCAAACACAGAAGGAAATAATAAACCAAAGGACTGGAGCTTATCAAACAGGATAAACAGAATGCCTTTGCAGTCTTTAAATAAAAACGCATTTATTTACATGTGAGAGAAAATATATTCACCTTCACATTTAAAAAACCAGGAGTTTTTGGATAAGCACCAGTAAAATTCAAGATATGAGTTGTTTTATGCATGAAGCCAGCCACGTTCTCTATCCATGCCTTTGAGACAATGACTCACCTTTATTTTTTTTAAATATGGGCAGCCAAAGGAAAGACTCGCTCTGTAAAACTAACTGGCTCAAAGAGGATCAAATCCAAATTGTTCTAAGGTCTTTGTAAATGAAATGCATTCAACTTAGGCCAAGACTGCTTCCCAAGATAAATACTATCTAATACTATCTAAAAATTTAGTCTACTTTCTTAGCAATTTCTTGGTACCACTTTTTACCATCTTCTTTAACCTTAGCTTATTTCAAAGTTTTCCTTAAGTACTAACCTACACTTATATTTATACACTTGTTGTTAACATATACAGTAATACCCAACCTATGGGTTGTTTGGTATTATAATATAATTAGGTAAGTTATTTATATATTATGTATTGCCAGTATATCAGCTTAATAATGTTATATAATAACCATAATTTGTCAAATGTATAGATATATTAGCACATATTTATCAAACATATACAGATGTTATTATGATTAATACAAGTTTACTAAACTCATAAAATCTTTTGTCATTGTGTATTTTCTCAATCAACAGACACTGAAAGAACTGTCACAATGTGGGAGCATATCAGATATCAGTAGGAGTTGGTTCTCATTCTCAAAAAGACTGTGGGATGCACCATTACAGATTAAGCTTCCCTGCTAAGTGCAGTAAAGATTTTATTCAGTGACATCACAGGGCCACTGACTCATCAGATCCATGGATTTGAAGAAATTGACTCCAACTAGTATTTAACGATGTACATTCTGAGCATACACCTACCTTCATTCCAGAAATTAGTTGCCCAATTCAGAACTAACTAAAGACACAGCTGGGCTGGGTGTGGTGGCTCACGCCTGTAATCCCAGCACTTTGGGAAGCCAAGGCGGGAGGATCGCTTGAAGCCAGGAGTTCGAGACCAGCCTGAGCAACATAATGAGACCCCATGTCTACAAAAAATTTGAAAAATTAGCCAGGTGCGGTGGCATGTACCTGTAGTTCTAGCTACTTGGAAAACTGAGGCAGGAGAATCACTTGAGCCCATGAGTATGAGGTTGCAGTGAGCTACAGTGATGCCACTGCACTCTAGCCCAGGCAACAGATGAGATCCTACCTCAAAAAAAAAAAAAAAAAAAAAAATACAGGCTGGGTGCGGCAGCTCAAGCCTATAATCCCACCATTTTGGGAAGCCAAGGCAGGAGGACTGCTTTAAGCCAGGAGTTCAAGATCCCACATATACGAAAAAATTTTAAAAATTTAACCAGATGTGGTGGTGCATGCCTGTAGTCTTAGCTACTCAAGAGGCTGAGGCGAGAAGATCCTATGAGCCCAGGAGTTCTAGGCTGCAGTGAGCTATGACCATGCCACTGCACTCCAGCTTGGGTGACAGAGTGAGACCCTCTATTTGTGGGGGTGGGGAAGCTGGCGCACACACAGGCTCTGATGATGAGGTCACACATTTGGTTTAAATAAAGTTGCGTGGAGGGGTGTAATGGCACTAAAGAGCTCTGAGGTCACTACTGAGCAGCCTGACATTCAGGCTGATCCTGTACTGTCTAATATGGGAAGCCATTCACTACATGGGGCTACCAAGCACTCAAAATTTAACTCATCTGATTTGACATGTACTAGTGTAGATACATGCTGGATTTCTAAGACTTTGTATAAAAACATTTAAAATTACACTGGCTTTTATTATACTTCTAATGGAAAGCACTATAGAGAGCCATATGAAACCACTGATATTCAACATTTTTAACCTACTCAAATGGCAATTTTAACAAGGTTCAACCTAATTAATACTACAATTAGTATCTGAATGTCAGATGTCTCGTATGTTCATGTGACATGATGCCAAGAATTACTAAAATGGGGCACGTAAAATGCCATTTTACTCAAAAGCCAGTAATCTCTTGTAGTTTTGCTACTTTAGAGAACTCATCAACTCCTTCCTATTCTACAATACATACTGGGAAAACACAACTTCGCTTCTCAGAAGACGAAGTTTAAAACAAGCTAACCTGTCTCTAAATTATTCTTTGCCTGTCTCATACCTGCCATGGAAATAACACACAGTGTTTTATTTTAATAAAAGGGCCTTACGGGTAGTTAAGTCAAAAGATGCAAAAGAGCCTCAAAATACATAAAGACTAAAAAAGGACTGACAAAATCATTAAAACAAAAAACAAAACAACAGCAGTAAATTGAAGCAAGATTGCCATTAGTACTTAACAATGCTAGCTGAATGTACTCTTTCCAATTATTTATTCCAAGGAGGGAAATACCTGATTTTTCTCTATTAAAATAACTTTCAGCTGTTTGAATGCAGATCAAATGCATGCCCATGTTGACAGTAGACATTCTTTCTGAAAATGTGTGTGAATCTAGAAAAAAAAGCACCCTATCCCCAAGCTGTTTTCTACCTAAACATGAAATGATTGTTCAGGTTGCTCCCAATCAACTGCAAAGATACAGTAAAGCCAAAGAAGACCTTCTGATAAAACCTGGTTACTAACACAGGTCAGATTAGTATGTACACAAGACTATTCCTCATCGAAAGACCTTGGAAGCAGTGACTACCGTTATGATGTGACTACCACATCTTATGATGGCTCTACAGAATTCTAGTTATAAATGCCATTCATTTACCTTCTCACCCTGCCAATCTCCACTGAGACAAGGAGGTTTTCCTACCTTCTCACCCACCCGAAGTTATTTTCCAGGGATATGAATCCCACATAAACAGCACTTACCAATCACTCACGATGGTAACACACCAAACAGCATCAATATAAAAAAGGAACAAGAACAGAGTTTGAAACATACTTTTCTAGAGTGGCAAGCAGGGGATCTGGTTCTGCACTGTTCTGAATTTGTAACATCTGGTCTCTGCTCAGGCGAACAATCTCACAAAGTGACTGTGATGCATTTGAATGTCGCTAAAGGGAAAAAGTACAATTTTAACTATAAAATACATTAGAAGGTAAATTTATAATAAAAATGGAGGGGAAAATTGCTTAAGAAATAACAAATTCATATTGGCCACAAGCTTCAGTGAGCAAAAAGTCAAGTCTAAAAGAAATAACATCATGAGTATTTTATTCTGTCAGGCTAATGAGCTTTACAATATGGCACAGTTCAGATTACTATGTGTAGGGGGACATGATCAAAATTCTGACAAGGAAAAATTTCTACCATGGAATACTTGGAAAAAAATATACAGGTTGAGTGTCCCAAACACAAAATTCTGAAATCCAAAATGCACCAAAATCTGAAACATGACACTCAAAGGAAATGCCTGTTAGGGCATTTTGGATTTTTCGATTCAGATGCTCAGCAGTATTAATGCAAATGTAAGAGGTATTCCAAAATTCAGAAAAAGGTGAAATCCAAAATATTTTTGGTTCCAAGCATTTCGGATAAGGGATACTCAACCGATATCTCCAAAATATACTTCCATCAGCACAGAAAGATGCACATACTTCTGTGGCTTAAAAAAATAAAATAAAAAGCAAATACAGCTTTCTGGAAGACACCAATGGGTAAGAAATATTAAACCTTCTCTCAGTACATACTGTATTTACCTTACAGGAAAGCTCTAAGATCGCAGAGCCCAAATACATTATATTCTGTGGCACGTAAAACTAAGCATGATTCAAAGACTCAACACTGTTCTCCCAATACAGGCAGAACCACCATATTCCAGCTGAGACGGCAACACACACTAGGATATCCAAGCCCACTGATTAGTCAGGGGCCTAATAATTCCCTAACAAATATAAACTGGTCAGTATAATTTTAACATGTAATCTATCACTTAATACAAAACAGACGTATCAATAGGACTGTCCAAAAGGCAAAATTAACATTCTTCTAACTCAAGTAGAGCTGGTGCTAATGTCCACAATGCTTTCTGCTTCTCAAAAAACTTGCTGCAGAATTGGACTTCTCCTTTATCAATGTCTCCTGGGCCCTTCGGACAGGTCCTATCGAGCAATCCATTCCTATCCACTGAACAATCAAATTCTTCTGCTTAAGAACATGAACATAGTGAGGAGTAAGCTTCATTCATGGAAATTACTCCCTGTAAAGGGGGCCAGCCATGCTCCTGCCATGGCTCCACAGCCTGCCCTAGCCACGCTTTTACCAGGTGGGAAATGTGTTCCCATACGCACAGAAGGACTTACCGGCTAGACTGGGGGCTCCTTCTAAGCAGGGGTTCTCACACTCCAGTACTCCCTAGCACCCAATCCATGTATACACTGGACATGTCAACTCTGGCAACAGTAACAAATATTGCAAGAGAGTACACACTGTGCTGTTCCAAGGAGGGATGAGGTAGAAGTGACAGCCCCTTTAATAAAGTTCAGGTACCAAAAGTTTTTTAAGGGACCAGAGTAAAAGGGGTTAGATCCACTGACACAGAAAATTTCCCTTCTGGCTCCACGCCTCTTCCTTTGTGCTGCTCACCCATGGTGCTCACTCCTCCATCTAACCTGCAACCTGGAGGAATACAAGGAGGTCCCCCCAGACCCCTCAACACACTCTGAACTGCCCTTAAACCAATTCCTTCGTAGATATTAGGTTGAACCATATGGAACTGTCATGTCTGTAGGTAAAAATGATTGACTACTGGCAATTTCATATGGCTTGGCCTGATACTTAAGGTGGTGACCTTTTAGATCTCCTTAGAGAGACACACACCCACTGGTCCCGGCAGGCGTCCTCTCAGCACACAGTTCAATCTGCAAAGGAGGTGGTGCTAGAACAGGGCCTGTTTTTGCACATTTATGGAAATTTTCTGGGTATCAGCAGAATGTAATATTGTTTAGAAAACTGACAACTTCAAGAATAACAAATTATTGCTGTTCTGTCTTCTCTGATCATCCTCACATCTAATACAAGTATGCTCTGTGCCCAAATAAAGTTTTTTTTCAATCAAGTTTACAAATCACACAAGAGAACTTACATCTTCTTCTTGCGATGGATGAACTATTTCCACAAGCCTCTGGATAATTTTCTCCTCATTTAACCACTGTAAAACACATTGTAGAAGTAATCATAGCAATGAGTGGCTCTTGTTCAAGCCCCAATGAAGATTAACATACTTGGAAATATCCATCACATTTTAAGTAGAATGTTACAGGTTTCTCTGGACTTTGAACACTACAGAAAATTAAAAGTCCCCCAAGGAAAATGCCAGTGAATACATTATTTTAACAGTGGCCGACAGTACCAACAAGTCCCCAAATTACAATACCCACAAACTAAAATTCTATACATCAGCTCCTCAGCTATGGGGTAACTCCCAGACATTCAGCACTAAAAGGGTTTGTACTCTGGTTAGTAAGAAGGGGAGTGTAGGGATTAAGAAAGATGGAATTTAAATTGTTTCTATAAAAGCATGGTTGTTCTGAGCTTCAGAAAGACTGAGAAGAGCAGTATTTAGTAGCAAGCCTCTGGGTTAAGAAAAAACACAGGATGAACAAAAAGGGACTTTTAGATTACAAAACCAAACTCGCTGCAGGAAACACGGGGGTGGGTGTTTATCTGCCCTGTCATATGTTGGCAAAGAGCTATTATCACGACTATGGCAATCTCTTTTTAACCTATGTATGAAATGCTGCAGTGAATGAAAATATAAAGGGGATTAAAATGAGAAGAAAAAATCAGCTGGCTGATTAGTTCCTGGGCAGTGAACTAATCTGTCTTTGACTCCTAGTGTCTATTCGCACGCACCTGCATTCCAAGCCCATTCCTGGACTAATTTCCCCATGTGGCCCCTCAAAAGTAAGACATTTTGGAGTTTCTAACTAACCTTCCCCCAACCTATGCCTTTATTATCAACCTATCACTATCTCACTCCAGAAACACATCTATTCCTTTGGAAACATGCATGCCCTAAAATTCAACCCGGAAGTGACCAAATGAATAAACCCATTCCAGCAAACCATCCCCTCATAATAGTCTAAATATAAAGGTGACCTTCCTCAAATAATCTACATATAAAGGTGACCTGGTCCTCAACAGTCTTACCCAGAATCCTCAAGCTCTTCTGAGAAGACTCACCAGGGCACACCTAAAAGGAACTGGGCATCCCAATCTAAGGCCCCTAACCACAGGCAAGTTCCAGTACAGCTTCTAGGTACACCCGCAGCTGGTTTAGTCACAATGACTGTGGTGCCTGGGTCATCTTGACAAATCCACCAGCCCTGACCCCGTCATACAAATGTCCTCCCAGCACACCTGCCCACCTCAGTGGAACATGCCCTGCCCTGCCCTTGGCACCACCTGACAGACCTCACTTCTCACAGGCTCTCCTGTTTTTTCTTATGGTCCTTTAGGTCTTTAATTAAAATTAGCATTTTTAACAAAACTCATTTCCAAAGAAATGAGTCAGTTCTAAGGTTCCAGAAGTGAGTATTAAAGATGTAATGGATTGAGGAATGGTTCTAGAAGGCAGAGAAGAGAAAGAAAAGGAGAGAAGAAGAGACAGAAAACAAAAGGACAAAGCACAGATGAAGAGTCCAGGAGAAATCTTATTTTCAGGTTATACCTCCTCTCTTCCCACCCAAATTCCATCTGAGACAGCTATCTATTCAAGAGAGACACATCCTAAAAATCACCATTTATCTAAATTTTAAAATATTTCCTTTTCAAAGTAAACTCCATTCTCCTCCTTATCCCATGCTCCCAGATGCCCACATAAGACAGTTACTTCTGAAGCCTGAATCCCTGCAAATATAGATACCTCTCCATCCTGACTTTCAAAGATAGCCCTGCAGAGTGTGGCCATCCTCTCAGAAAAGAAGTGTCATAGCATACTCACGTGAAATTTAGAGCCCCTAGCCCTCTCGTTTCTGCTCTTACTACCAGACCCAGCTTTAAGACAAATCCTCAACACATTCTGCCTCACCATACCCACGAAAAACAAATCAGCAAAACGGGAAAAACCTCTCACAACGAAACATCCCACACACCTAGGGATGTGCCCATCTGAAATCCTACTCCTGTAAAATCTGAATCTCTTCCTATCTTGAAATAATCTCTCTTCTCCACCCGCCTCCCTGCCCTGCAGACAATCCTCTGCTACCAACCCTAACCCCGTGGAACCCTTCCCAGCACAGAGCAGCCTGGTGGGCTCGCAGGCCAGCACCCCAACCCCAGTCAGCAACAGGTCAGAATTCTACTCACATTCAGCACATCTTGCCTGGGCTGTGGAGGCTCAATACATGTCAGGAGCCTGAGCAACAAATCCATGATAGCTGAAGTTCCTATATGCTTTATAATAAGGTCTACAAAATCACGTTTCTTCTTTAAGAAATCCACAATCTAGAGGAGAACAAATGAAAAACTGAGATACATGTAACTTGGGAATTATAAACTTTATAATGTTTTAAATTCTGACCCACCGCTCCCCTCCAGAATCCCACCACTACTTCAGGGTGAAGAATGGCAAAGGCTGAATTAGCAATGAGATGTCAAATTGGAGAGCCTGGCTCATAGTTAAAATATTCAAAAACCCCTTAGGGAAAAAACTCCCAAATTAGCATCTGTCCCCTAATAAAAATACAACATAATAGAATCTTTATTTCTATTTACTTTCATTATTAATTCTCTAAGAATGGGGATCAAAATTTTAAAACGCCTATAAAGAGCAAGAGAATACACCATTTTACAGTTTACGGACATAAAGCAAGTCCGTTAGATTTTGCACGAAAGTGCACAATATTCAAAAATCCTAATTATACTCTAGCAAGTAAGAGTGAAAATAACATTCAAAACAAAGAATTCTACTTCAAAGTAACTAACTCACCTGGCTATACAAACACCACCTTTGAATTCGATTTCAGCAATTCACCTGATTAGATTAACACCAGAAGGATGGCTGGTAGAAGAGGAGGCTGATAGCTACACTGAGGGAATATGAAAATAGTAACAGAAATCAGGACTCTGTCACTGGGTCTCTTCTGTACTGGAAGAAGAGGGGGACTACTCTGTCCTGTACAGCACTATGTGCCTTCCGCTTTCTGTGTGCATGCATTATCCAGTCCAAGACCCTCCATGAGTCCCAGGAGTGGCCAGTGTGGCAGCTGCTATAGGAGGATCTCACTGAAGTTTCTCCAAAACCCCAGGAGGTGGGGATTGAATAACTCAAAGTTACAGATAAGGAAACCAAGGCTCAGATAGGCTAAGTATCTTCCAGAGCTAAAAAGTGGCTGCCCTATGGTTTAAATGTGGATTTGTATGGCACAAAAGCCACAATACTTCAATTATTCCACATGAATTAAGTCCGACAGCCACAGATAACTCAAATATGCTTCTTACAATTAGGTATAAATACAAGATTAACCATCACACCCTGCTTCTCTAGACAATGAGGTTAAACATTACAATATAAGCCCTCGAGAAAAGACACACAATCCAATCACAATTGAGTCTCCCTAATAGATTTTTAAAGGATAGTAAAGGAGAGAGGAGGAAGTCACTTGTGACCAAAACATTCCACAATTCAGTGGTGGAAACACTGGGCCTGCAGCCCAAAGGCACAAACCCCAGCTCGTGCTGTGAACAGTGCAGCAAGGACAGCAAGGACCTATTCCATGGATAACACTGCTGGACTTGTCTGAATTTTTGTTATCATTTGTGGTTGCACATACCCTAATAATATCATGTAACAGAAAACCTTTATATGCACAATTGTCAAAGCAGAGAGAGGCCAGGTTTGACCTTTACCTGTAGCTAAAAGAGCAAGGGCTGTTGAATCCTCTTGCTGTCACTCAGTCCTGAACGGAAAAGTATTAATATAACAAGCACCAGGCCAATGGGGCTCTTGTCTCAGTGTTTAACTGGCACGTGCCATCATCTCTACACAGATAGTACGTCTGACTTTGAGGTCCAATACGATCTGAGGTCAGAGCCCCAAAAAGTTTTAAGTGTATTCTCACTCTATCATATGTACACAGAAAATCACGCCTCCCAAATTTGGATTCCAACAGCACAGAAGTGAGGACAAAAGGTGCAATGAAGCCTAATATCTAGATAATGACTACAACCATCCATGAGAAGGGAGATGCGATGGCTTGCACTCTCCTAAAATAGCCAGCAGCACTTTTATTTCTACACAGAAACCAGAAAAAAAGAGACAAAAAGAGACAATCTGCATTAGAATAATCATGATTTTGGGAATATTACCTAAGAGAAAAGAATCTTATTTCCAACACACTCAGGAAGGTTATCCTACTCAATTAAGAGCATGAAAGAATGACATTTCTTTCGAAAATAAAACGTGTATCCACTTTGCTTTGGCACAGAACAGAACATACTGGGCCCAAAATAGCTCCAGTCCTTTCATGAGTGCTGATAGCAAGAATGGGTCAGCCAGAGCCTATTTTCCACCATGAAGGATGCCAGGCCTGACTGGTTTGGCCACTTTCACCTCACATCATCATACCCTTGCTTGCTGCAATTCTGGCAAGTCTGTTATAAGTTTGTATTTGAGCACCTGAGGCTCTAGTTGTTCCTTGGGTGTCCAATTCCATAAAAGGACTATAATCTTCTCATAAGCAGATCCTTTTTCACACCAATATCCCATAGAGCAATGGTTCTCAAATTTTAGCATGCATCAGTTGGAAAGCTTGCTAAAAGCATATATTACTGGGCCCTGCCCCCAGAGTTTCTGATTCAGTAGGTCTGAGCGGGACTCAAGAACTTGCATTTCTAACAAATTCTCAGGTGATACTGATCCAGTAGAGAATTAATTTCCCAAGTACGTCTACATTAAGAATAAAAGAAGGGAAAAAAAAAAAACGAGGAGGATGCTGTAACAGTAAGGTATGAATTTTTGTCAAGCACTACCAGATAGGAACAGCAGAGCTATGAATGTACACAACGGTTTATGCACCCAGATGTCTCAAGCTGGACATTTAAGTTTTGAATAGAATCAAAATAGAATCACCATTTGTACAAACCAATCGTCAATTACATTTGTGGAAAAGGCTTTTGGTTTAAGATTCATTTGTAATTATCATGGGGGGAGGGGGGACAAAACAAAGCAGTTGTGTGGTATCCGAAGAGTCACTAAGACTCTGTCACATGTTCGACTGCTTAGTTATGTGCCACATTCCTATCTGCACAAATGAATGCCCAATATTCTCATGCTTCTAACTACTTGTCAAAACAGGAAATCAATAAATATGCCAACAAAAAAGTATACCAACAAATTAAGTGAGATTTGAGGAACTTAGAAAAGAATATGCCATGTTAGAAATACTAATTATTGTATCAGTATAAGTCAGCACTTAGATGTTTATGGTTTAAAATATACTCTCTTGTAGAACCTGAATTAAGGCAAACACTAAAGCAACACCACTACTGGGGGATCATCTCAGGGGGATGATCGGCCCTAATACTTACCTTTCGGAAAACAATATTTACCTGTTCTGGTTTTCTGCTGATAAGAATACTTAGCACCTTGCTGAAGAAACTGGCAAGTAGTGGGTTCAAAGGGGAATCGTTTAGGAGGAAGCTATACAATTTCATTAGCAAGGATTCATCTTCTCCCAGTCTATCATTCATCTGGGAGACATCGGAAGTGAGCAACTCACAAGATATATTTGGATACCTAGAAGAACAGGATACTTACATCATCATCTGTATTAACAGTTTAATCAAATAAAGTAAAACACAAATCAGAAAAGCTTCCTAAAATTTTGTGAAAACAACAAAATCATCTACTGGGAACTAGAAAATCATTTCAATCCATTATATCCAACCTCTAGATTAAAATGAATTTTCTACTTTGTCTAAACAATTGTTTTCAAACCAAGCTTTAAGAACACATTTTGCCCAAAGAAACTACAGCATACCTAGGTGTAGGGAGCCAATGAGGCCACACTGTGGGTGTGGCCTCCTCAGTGAGGGAAGCCGCTGGAGGAACAAGCCATTGGGCCACAGCCATCAGCAGCCTACTCTGACATGGAAAGCAGCACAGCTTGCAAGACAACTGCAGGGGACACTGGTTTCCAGGAAATGCACATAGCACTTGTAATTACTTAAGGCACACTGTAGGTTCCTGGACTGGCCTTTATTTTTAGATGGGTTGTAAATGGTACTATAAAGGTGTTTGTGGCGTTTATCAAGTGTTCAGTCTACATTACATCTTAAGAATAAATATCCTCATATATTGAAGGGGAGAATAGGACATTAGCCTGGGTTACCCGGGTGGGAAGCTATATACAAAAAAACATGCTTTCCACATCAGCTGTCCAGTGTCTTCTGGAGATTAGTAGAGACACGAAGTCATAGTCAGTCTTCACCACGGTCTCCCTCCTGTAGGATACAGGCCCACCGAAAGCAACGTGACATTTGCTCTGGATGTATCCACAGCTTTAGAAACACCTGCACTCCCTAAAGCATGCTTGCCTCTGACAACCAGACTACTCTCTCTCTGAAAAACAGCCAGTAGATCCATTTTCTCCACTCACTTCTTTTACCACGATCTCTTTCTTGTCTGTTTTCAATAGCAACAATGGAGACACCAAGCCCACCCAGATGACACTCTTATATGGCCCACAGTTCACTTCTCTGCTCTTATATTCCTCCCTGTTGGGCAGCCAGGACCCAGAGCTCCAACTAGTCATCAGGAGTGGCAAGTTCAAATGCTGACCAGGACAGGGAGGGGACAAAACAGCCAAAAGCAGCTTCATGACAAAAGGTGAAGACTGTGGGCTAGAACATGTAAGACACACCTGGAGGCATCCAAGGCAAGCAAACTGGCTGTTTCAATATCCCTGGCTCAAAGAGACACAGCAACATACCAGAAAGCCTTAGCCCTTGAGAGGGTCTAGTGTGAGGTCAGGAGACTGAACAGTACGAGAATGTCCCAGAATGAACCTTTATGGGAAGATAATGGAAAAGAAAGAAAATAGACCTGGCAGGTACGCGGGCAAGTGGGTCAAACAGCAGTCTTAGGTGTACAGCTCAAAGTCTCCCTCACTTTATGTAACACACAGGCTCAAAGATGCCATAATATAAACCCCTATACAGTAACCATTATCCCAGGGGCAGGATGATGCAGTGGTTACAGGCACAGCTACTGGAGTCACACTACCTAGGTTCAAATCCTGCCTCTACCACTTACAAGCTATATAACCTTGGGCAAGTTACTTAACCTCTCTGGGCCTCAGTTTCCAAGTTAGTAATATCAAGATAAGAGTCCTTAGCTTGTGGAGGAGGATAACAAAAAAGACTAGAAAGAGGGCCTAGCATTAAAGTAAGTGTTTAATAAATGACAGCTGTATTTTATCTCCATAGCTGCTGTGGGGGGTTGGAAGGACACTATCCCTCAACTGTCCCAATTTGAAAACTGCTGACAAATAAAGAATTAGTAAAAGGCAGCAGACTCAACTCTGGCTGTGAATCAAATGCATAGGTGTATTCTCCAAATTCTGACGCAGAAAGTTCAGAGCCGGGCACAGGCAACTTTTCAATTTTTCACTTTCTGTAAGTGACTTAGAAGTATGATTTAACTCAAGAAGCATGAATAATGGGGCCTGGGCATTACACAAAAAGCTCAGAGTTCTGGTTCTAGACAGTCTGGGGCTACTCTCTTTCCCTCCCTCCTTACTATTCAACAAACTTCTGAAGCATGTCCTCCATTCCAACCTCAGCAAGACCCCTCCTTCCCTACCCTGTGTTCCAACTTCCCTTCCTTTATACTGAGAACACAGAGGCAACCAGAAGAGAACTCAGCCCTCCTGCACCACCAGCCACTGGGCCCTTCCTCTCCAATCCCATGGGAGTCGTCCTTGCTCCTGAGACCACCCTCCACATGTCTGCTCGAAGGCATTGCCTCCTGCGCACTGCTGCATGGCACACCCCTAGATGGCCTGCTCCCTCACACTGGCATCACCTCCCCTGGACCACATCATTCTCACCAGCGTATCAACGGACCATCATTTCTTCCACTGAGGACAAAAACAAAACCTCACACCTCTCCTGACTCCCTGTAGCTACCACTTCCTCTCTCTGCGCCTGTTACAGGGAATTACGTGAAAGAATTGTCTCCGACCCCCTCTTCCAAGGTATTCCCAGCAGGCTTTCACCTCGGTCACTCCACAGAACCTGCACTGGTGCGGCCCAGGGTCTCCGCACTGCAAATTCAGTGGTTTCTTGTGAGCAGCAGCCCTTAACCCACTGTACCCCTCTCCTTCCAGAAGCCTGTCTTCCCTTAGCTTTCAGGCAGCAGTCCCTCCAGGTTCTCCTCTTGTGTCTAGCTGTTCCTCGGTCTCTCTGTGGAACTGTGGGCCAGCCAACACTCATGCTCTCCACCTCCGATCTCTGAAGCTTTCTTCCACCTCCGTCAGAGCTCAGCCTCATGGCTTTTTATGTCCTCTAGCCACCTGCTGCTACTCCTCATCACCACTTGATGCCAGGCATCTCAAACATGGCAAGCCCCAAACCAAATCCTAACCTTTGCCTCTGAAATCTATCATCCGTGCCATAAAGCCACCCCATCCTCTCAGCTGCCCAAGCCAAAACCCTTATCATCATTCTTGACTTTTTCTCTCCCACTCCACACCTGTGAGAAAACCCCTTCAGGTCTAACTTCATCTAGTACCTCCAGAATCTGACCACTTCTCACCAGTCAGGTCCACTAAGATCTTGTCTTTCTCTGTTGAGCACTGCAGGCTCCTAACTGACCTCCCCACTTCCACGCTTATTCTCCTACGGTCCACACCCACAGAGCAGGCAGAGCAATACTGGAGAACAAAGTCAGGCCACCGCACACACAGCTCAAAACCCTCTGATGGCTTCCCATCTCAAGTAAAGCCAAAGTCCTGACTGAGCCTACTAGGCCTTGTGTGGTCTGTTTCCAGAGCTCCTGACACCCTTCCTCCTCCAATTCTCCCCCATTCACAATGCTGCCCCTTCCCTGGCTGCCCAGCTGTTCCTGGGGTACACCAAGCACATGTGCACTTTTAGGGCTTCTGTACTTGCTGTTCCCTCTGCTTAGACATTCCTTGCCACATGCCCACATGGCAATCGCCCTCAACTCCTGAACAGCTCTGACCAAATGACACCTTCCTAATGGAGCCTTCCCTGAGCTTCCTCCTCCCACTCTACCACTGTCAGCAGTCCTGTCTTATCTTGCTTTGTTTTTCGCCAGAGGA
>RJWJ010019793.1:0-29810 GCA_004363605.1 Indri indri | reverse complement strand
AAAAAAAATTCTGGCTTGAGTTTCTGCCGTTTACCGCTGGGAAGTACTGACAAGCACTATACACAGCAATTTCAGAGCTGGAGATGAGAGATGATTGCATTGCGACCTCCCTCAGAGACACCTGAGTCAGTATGAAGGTGCATTTACAGAGGCCTTTCCCCAGACTGTGTTAGATGCCCCTTAGAAACACCCCAATTGCCGCGCTTGCTGTGAGGAGTCCTAGCTGCCTGCTTACCTGTGTGTGTCCTCCACTGGACTGAGATACCCCTTAGGAGGCTTTTGTTGGAGGTGTGGGTGGGTTGGGGAAAGGTATTTATGTGGCGCTTACTAAATGTTAAGCTCTATTGGGTGCTTTATCTCCATTATCTATTTATCCCAATAATCCTGAAAGGTATCTGTTATCTGTGCCCTTTTTTCCTTGTTTCCACGCGTCTGGTATGTAGTTTGGTCTATGTGTGTCAGGGGACAATTATGTAACTAGGAGTTCCCTGAATTTACTTTTCTTTAGAACATATATATTAAAATTCAGCCCTGTGCAATGGCATGGGACTGTAGTCCCAGCTACTTGGGAGGCTGAGACAGGGAGAAGGATCTCTGGAGCCCAGGAGTTTAAGACCAGCCTGGGCAACATAGTGAGACCCTAGTCAAAAAAAGGAAGAAAGAAAGAAAGAAAGAAAAGAAAGAAAGAAAGAAAGAAAGAAAGAAAGAAAGAAAGAAAGAAAGAAAGAAAGAAGAAAGAAAAAGAAATGAAAACTCAGCAGCAACTGAATCAATTCCTCAGAACAGAGATGGGTAAGCTTTTTCTCTGAAAGCCCAGATAGTAAATATTTAAAGGCTTTGCAGGTTATAAGGTCTCTTTTGCCATTGTGATGTGAAAGCAGCCATAGATAAAATGTAGAAACAAATGACAGTGTCTGTGTTCCAATAAAATTTTATTTATGGACACTGAAACTTAAATTTCATCTAGTTTTTACATGTCATAAAATATTGGGTTTTTAAAAATTTTTTCCACAATTTAAGAAGATAAAACCATTCTTACTTCTCAGTGTGTACAAAAACAGGTGGTAGATTGAATTTTGCCTATAGCAGTAGTAATTTGTGTATCCTGGTTTACAACTTAAACCAGCACTCTCCAATAGAAATATAATCCAAGCCACATATGTCATTTAAAATTTTCTGATATATATAGTAAAAAAAAAAAGGAGAGGAAGAAGTGGATTTAATTTTAATAACATTGTTGACTTACTACTCCAATATAACCCAAATATTATCATTTCAACTTGTATTCAAATATAAAAATGTATTGAGGTGTTTTATGTTCTTTATTTTTGTACTGTCTTCAAAATTTCGTGTGTATTTTACATTATAGCACATCTCCATGTGTATGACAAATTTTCATCAGAAATACTTGATATGTATTTAGATTTCACAAAATTAACAGTTGAAATATAGATTCGCATACATGAGTTGTTAATAAACATACTTCAGAGTTTTCCAGTAGTTGAATCAAGTGTCAGTTTTTAAATTTAAATGTAAGTTAATTATGAAATAAAATTTTAAATTTAGTTTCTCACTCTAGTCATATTTTATGTGCTTAATAGTTACTACATTAGATAGCACAGACTTAGACAAACAAAAGATTTTTTTCTTTTTCTTTTTTTGGGCCTGGAAGAGTATTTTATCATTGACATGGCTTAGAGTTGCCAGTGAACGGTGATTATAAAAAGCAGATCAATGATGTCAGTGTCTTAAATGCTTCTAAATTTGCTATAGACAATGCACTTTGTGCAGTCCCCCACCCTTGGTTCAGCCCTGGAGTGCAGAGACCAAGGAAGAGAAAACGACGAGAGATTCCCAAAGAGGTGTCTAGCTGCAGACCATGTTGCAGAGCATGTAGGCCCTGGTAAGCCACAGTGAGGATTTCAGACTTTCTTCCAAGTTGATGGGCAGTCATTGAGGCCTTCGGGCAGGCGCACTGCGGCTGCTGCTCTGTGGGGAATAGGCTTAAAAGAGAGGAAAGTAAAGTGGAGGTCAGTCATGAGGCTGTTGCAGGTGGAAGATGATGGTGCCTGCAGGACCCTGATGGGGGTGAAGCAAATAATGCACCTGGGGCCCTAAATTTAGGGAGGCACTCACCCCCAAGCTGTTGCACATCCCAGAGTGTGAGCACCTCCTTAAATGCTGGCCCTGGGGGCTCAGACAATAGGGGTTACAGGTAGGATGCGAGAGAAGTAGCCAGAATTGGGATAAGTTTTGAAGGAAGAACCCACAGAATCTACCGATGGATTGGATATGGGATGTGAGGAAAAGAGAGGAGGCAAAGATGTCACCACCTTGTTGGTGTTCGCAGTAAACCCGGCCAGCCCCTAGAGTAGCCTGCATCGCTTCTGCTCCATTGTCTAGTGACCAGCGCGCAGAGTCCTCCTGAAAATGGGAGATCGTCAATTAAACACATTCTGAAATTACAGAGAGATTCAGTTAGGCAGCCCCAATCTCCTTCACTGTAACAAAGGTCGTATTGTGTATAAAGCAGGATGGTTTATGGTTCCACTTCATTGTGAACCAACTCAGGGCGGGCTTGTCCTTTAATATCGCTTATAAGAAGTCTTAGCAAGCACAGGGACTTAGAGGGCATTGCAGCATTAACTCGTTTTTGCCCTTCCGGAATGCAAAGGCTGCTCTGACCCAGGGCAGTAGCCCAGGGTGAGCTCTCCTGCCTGCTCCACGCTGCTCTCCTCTGGGTCCGTAGTGGGATCCCAGGCTTGTTCTCGGCCCCCTTCCTCCCATCGTCTCCATCCCTTCCCACCCCTCTTAAATTCCATTTTACAACACACAAAGCAAGATAGCCTTTGTTAAAAAGTTTAATGTTCTTAATTAGTTGAATCTGTTGGGCTAATTAGAATACCAATTAGAACTGGCAGGGCTATCGTTAATTTGAAAGTGCTGTGGTCTAGTGTTAATCGCTATTAAACCTTATAGTTTGTGAAAGATAGAGAGGGGATGAATTCGCAAAATACTATTTTAAATGTTAAAGGTCGGTGGTCAGAAGGATCCCGCCTGTCAGAGAGCGTTGGAGGGAAGTGTAAACCACAGAGATGGCGTCCTTGCTGAAGACCTGGGCGCTGCAAGGGGCGTGAGAGCCTCTCTCTTCAAAAAACGTTAAAAGTCTGGAATGTGTTTTACTGAAATAGCCAAAGTGTTTAATTCACCTAATGGACTAATGATCTGGAATGATTCTTTAAAAAAAAAAAAAAAAAATTAGTGTTTAAGCTACCAGGGCACAGAAAAGTTTCTGCCATTTCCAGAGCTGTGTCCCTTTTGGGTTATAACTTCCCAAATATAAGGAGCAACTCTCACACTTAAAGCTCTTTTATTTCTGGTCACTATTTGAATAGGAAATTGGAAACAACGACAAAGTCTTAGAACAAAAGCAGCTCCATGTTGGGGCTGGGGTAGTGGCGGTGACGGAGTCCGCGCATTTTCATGTCTCATTTGGAGATGACTAAATGGATAAGCCAGTCCTAATTTATGTTTTCAGACGAATATAAAAATCCCTCTTCGTTTTCTCAACAAGCAAATATGGAATGGACAATTATAGCTGTTCTCACTGTACATCCTCTGAGATCTGACTTTATCTTCCCTCTCTTCTAGTAATAAAGACAGAAGGTATTGCCATCTATTATCCTTGCTGGTATCATCTCAATATATCTGTGATAATTTTCCAGAAAATAAACTATGCAGTTTATAGAACACAAATATAAACATATATTTCATCATATGTATTATGGCACAGTTAGGAAACAAGGAATCTATCTTTTCAGACGGTGAATTGCTTTACAAAAGATATAAAAATGTTCCACTCAACTGCTAACCTCAAATCTTCTTGGAGGTAAATTTAAAACAGACCAACAAACAAATAAGTGACTGAGCGACTACCAGTGTAGTATGTGTGGATAAAAAATTTGCAGGAAGGAAAAAAGGCTTATAACCCAGTATTTTCACCAAGTGTTTTTTTTTTTTTTTTTTTTTTTTTTTTAGGAAATATGGTGACATTAACATCAGGGATACTAGATGGAAGTAACAGCTAAGTAAAGTTCCAGGTGTTCTTTTCAAATTTGATTCCACCGTGTCAACGAAAAAAAGACCAAACTCTGTAAAATAATTTTAAAGAGCCAAATTTGAGGACCATGACCCAGAGCCAAGCCCAAGAGATCTTGAGCAGTGGACTCAAAGAGGTTGGGTTACAGTTTGGTTTCATACATTTCAGGGAGACAGGGGTTACAGGTGGAGTCATAAATCAGTACGTGGGAGGCGTACATTGGTTTGGCCCGGGCCATCTCGAAGCAGGGGCTTACAGGTTATAGGTGAGTTTAAAGATTCTTTGGCTTGTAATTGGTGAAAGACATGAAGCTTTGTCTAAAGGCTTGGAATGTTTTAACATAAGGAGTTCTTTGTCAGAGATAAGCCGCCGGACAGATGTTTGTTGTGTAAATTGAGGACCTGCAGGTTTGTCTTGCATACCCTTAGGCCTGTTAATGGGTTACAAAGGATGTCTCCAAGAAGGGAGGGGGGCGTGATAAGGCATTTCTGACCTCCTTCTTCCTGGCAGGCAATTTAGTTTTAGGATATTCCTTTGGCAAGGAGGGGGTCCATTTAGTCAGCCGGTGGCGGGGGCGGGGGGTGAGCCTTAAAATTTTATTTTAGTTTGCAACCGTGATCAAATGCCACCCCATGACAGGCACTGAGCTAGATGCCTGTCTAGGCACAGGAGAACACACTGTTGAGTAAGATCTGATTGGGGTCTCCCAGGGAAGGCTGCATAAATGACAGCAAAACAAACAAAATACTATTTGATAACAGATCCAAATAAAGACTTGTGTCCTTTGAACGTTGGTTCAAATACCACATTAAGCCTTTTGCCTTGTCACTAGATTTTTTACTTTTGCTTTTAATTCTACCCACCACCTCCAATTCTTTCAAAACTGCTAGTTAAATGATAGCTTTAAGTTATGGCTAAAAAATATATTCAGGCTACTTGTTTAAGTCTTATTTTTAACCTATTTGTAAATAATAAGTAATTGTTCTCTTGTGAAATGACAAAGAATTAAAATTTTAATAGCTATTGAACAACAATTAAGCAACAGGGACTCTTCTTAAGCAAAGTGTTGAGAGAGGAAAAAACTCAAGATAAATGAAGTGCAGACCCCAAGTAAAAGTTTGAACTGGGGAGTATACTGATCCACTGGCCATTTTTATTTTCTCTCATTTTACTCAACGCATTTTGAGTTGCTCATTTCTTTCAATACGTTTTGTAGCTGCTTTTTTTTTCCCTGTAGGCAAATTCCTAGATGAATTTATTCTATAGTCAAACCATTAGTTCATTAATCCATGTATGCAGTGATTTAACAAGCATTATTTATTGCCTACTATGTATCAGGTAGTGTGCTAGGCTCTGAGATACAAAGATAGTACACATATAAGATAGCTAGGTCAAAAAAGTTCCCGTCTAAGAAGGGAAGTGAAGATCTAAGGAAATGGTTGTCACTGTCTGGTAAGCAGTGTGTCAGGGTCAAGAACAAGGTGCTTTCGGAAGGAGGGATAGAGGAAGGAAATTGCTCAGTGGTCAGAGTTAGGGAAGTGAGGTCAGAGTGAAGTTTGAAGGACAGGTAGGACCACTTTGGGATGGGTACCCCCTGGATTGTGCAATACACGGTCCCCTGGCTTAGGGTTTGATGGTGGTGAGAGGCATTTAATGTTATTTGGTCTTGGAAAATATAATGCAAAGGCAGGGATGGGACAATGCATAAAACTATAACTCTGATGTCATGAGACAAGGGCGTGTATATCTTCTTTCTAAAATCTATCCAGATCCTAAAGATAGGAGTTGACCCACAACATAACTAATTGCATGGTTTAGAAGGTTATTAATGAATTAACAAACCTCAGTGGTAATTTTTTATCTACAAAGAACCTATTGCTTTGAGCCAAGATGACATATTTTGAAAATATTCTTTTGGCATGTATAAAAGGTATGCGAACATCAAGGAAATATACGATTAATTAATTTCATTTTTAGAAAGAATGTTGAGAACAAATTAAGTAATTTTATTTCCCTTTTGATCTGACTTTAGACTAAAAGTATCCCTTATTTCTAAAGAAAGCACTCATACCAGGTCTATCACTCTACAATTTCCACGTGAATCCTTACCCTGAAAATAAATTTAGTGAAGTCAAATGAAGATACCATTTCCCATTCCCCCCCAAACTCTCTGAACATTTTCCCCTGACTCCCTGCACGTTGTTGAGCAAAACCTCCATTCTACTGTGGGTGCTTAATGTCGGTGATTTGGTGTCCGTGTGTCTGCACGTCTGTGTGTATATTTATAGTTTATTTGCCCTGTGTCATTCTGCAGAAATGGATTCACTCAGTCAACTGGATAGGAGAGATTGGAGCTCTGTAATCAGCTGGAGGAACAAAGAGACTGCAATCAGGAGAAGCCCCTGAAGGGAAGGTAGTCTACTCACGAAAGTCCCCTGAGGGGCCTCATCAGCACTAGAGAACTGTTTTGACAGAACCACTGAATTGGGTGCAGGAGTCAAATTCCTGGGACATCAAACCAGGACACATTTTCTGCTCGCCCACAAACAACGGGGACCCCTCTGCCTTTAGGGACCAGGAGGAGCCGGCTCTCAGGGGTGCGATGGCTTCCAGGGTTGGTTGGAATAACTTGCTGTAGGCAAAAGGGCAAGGAACATTGAGTAGCAGAAATGGAAGCAAATAATTTATTATTTTTTTTTTAAATTGCGAGCCCTGATGTCTGGCCCCAGATATTTGAGCATATTCTCCATTCTTCTAACAAAAGAAACACACATGCTTATTCCACCCTTTTCCGCCTCATCTGGCAGCCGCTTTCTGGTCCAGCAGACACTAACATCTAATGAGTCAAACTTCTCATTTTCAGACTAATCAGTCGGCTGCACTAATTGCAAATGCAAATATGCAAATTTATATTAATTAATTACTCTGCTAATTAGTTCTGCGGTCTTTTTTGGGTAATAAATCATTGTGCAGTGGAAGGGAAACAAGTCCTGTCCCATTTCACTCCACATAAAAATTTAATGTACTCATGGAAGAAAATATATAAAAAAAAGAAACCCTGAGCTGCTCACTCTGCTTCCACTGACGAGTCCCCTACAGAAAGGTGCAATTGTGAGAGGGCTTTCACATCTTCGGCAAATGCCATCACTAAGGTGCCTGTTAGCAATTTAATTATCACATTATGAGCTTCAGAAAAAGCCAGTTTGCTGTGCTGCAGGCTGTGACATGGAGCTCAGCAGTTCACCCATTTTGCAGCAAAACACTTATAAATAAAATAAGAACATAGAGAGGGAATCACATTTCCTTGCTGAAACACTATAGCTTAGGAACAAATGTTTTCAGGGATTTTGTTGCTGTTGTTATTGTTTTAAGTCGAAGTTATCATCTTGCTTCTCCGTGCCCTTGAATTAAAAGTTTTATCATTGAGGTTTAGGGACGGATACACTGGAGCCGTGTGTCGAGGCGGGAGTGTTGTTGGAGGGGAGAGGTGAGGAGTTGCTGCAGGAGATAGTCTTCCACACAGCTAGGAGTGATCCAAATTTATGTTGACTGCATACATTTTTGTTGGAGATTTAGTATGTCCCCAGCTCTCCAGTGAGGAGATAGCGTGACTGGCTCTTCCAGTTAGACTGTGAATTCTTTGTGTATAAGAGGCTATTTCTCATTTACCTCTGCGATCCCAGTTCTTTGCCCAGACACAACATTCATAAAGCATTTGCTGAATGAATGAATGAGTGAATGGCTGCAGCCTTCGAGGATCCCAAGTCTAGTTACAGCGACAGTAACCGTTACTCAGGTACAGTATGGCCTTTATTGTCGGGTAGGTGCCAAGCTTAGGAGATGAGAGGGGAGAGAATACCGTGGGTCAGATTTAAACCATCACTTGTTAAATGTCCCTTCATTTCCTGTTTCTCAACAAGAAATATCTACTTTGATTCCTCATGTTGTTTCTTGATCGTGCCCTCTCCATGCGGGATTTGATGTTTGCGCAATAAAGAGGAAACTGCTATCATTATGGCTGGGCAAATTGTCCTTAAGCTGGGTTCTCCTTTTCCTGGTTTGCGACCTTGGGCAAGTCATTCAACCTCTCTCAAGTCAGTTTCTTCCTCTGTAAAAGCCGGAGGAATGGGTGCACCGAGAACGGTGTGGCGGAGCCAGGGCTTTGCAGCCAGACGGCTCAGCTCCCAGTCCTCACCCCCCAACTACTTTCTTCACGGCTTTAGGTTTTTAGTTTTTCTTATTTATAAAAATTTTTTAGTTTTGAGTTTTTTGAAAAATTGGAACGTAGGACATATGTGTATGGTACAAAATTCAAAAACTCCATAAGTTATTCAATAAAAAATGGATCTCCTTCCCTGAGCCCTACCCTCTCTGTTGTCCTCCTCATTGGCAACAACCAATTTCTGCGTATCTGTCTAGAGACTGACACCGTATTTGTAAATAATATATATTATCCCCCCACACACAAATCATAGCCTACCATAATACTCTTCTGTATCTTACTCTTTTTAACTTAATGTATCAGTACACTCAAGGCTACCACGTACTTTTCAAACCTGCATGTTTTCCAGTGCATGAGAACAATTTATTTGTATTGGCCACCAACTGATGGACATTTAGGTTGTTTTGAATTTTCTGCTACTACCAATAATGCTGCAGTTAACATCCTTGCACATACAGTGTTTTGTCCATGTGGAGGTGCCCCTATGGGACAGACACCTGGAAACAGAAATACTGTGTCAAAGGATATGTCCTTTAAATTTTGAAACATTGCAAAACTCCCCTCCATAGAGGATGTAACCAACACACAAGACTATGCTAGTCTCCTGACACCCTTGCTCAGTCAAATTTTCTAAATCTTGATTCCTCAGTGTTCACATCTACAAAGTAGGGACAGTAACTCTCTCTTCTTCATAGGGTGATGAAAAATCCTATTCTCAAGCTCAGCTTCACTGTTTTCATTTTCACCACCTCGTGGGATTATTTTGAGGGTGAAAGGAGACCACAGTTGTGAAAGCACAGTGTACAGGGCTGTACAAATATTACTCAGCAATAAAGCCGTTATGCTTTTACTACCCAGTTTTCTCAGGTTTTGTGCCACGGCAGACATTTAGTGCCAAGCCTTCATGTAGTTTCAGTTCACAGGAGTATTTCTCAAGTGCTTTTGAAGGTTTTCTGAAGTTTCAGTACCTTCCATATGTGTAATGCATTTAACAAAAATAGGAACAACTATTAGCTTCATTCCCCCAAATTAATCAAATGCCCAAGGTGCAGAATAGGAAAAAGAAAGAGGTATGAGAGATGGGAAGTGAGAAGACAAACCAAGGAACTAATTGAAGGAGACAACAAGAGGAGAGAGAACAGGAAGGAGCCAAGGCGAATGGCCAGCTGGATGGTGGGGCGCAGAGGTGGAAGGTGTCACCAGGGTCGAGGACCAGGTGAGCTCAGGTGAATGGGCGAGCTAAGCGTTTGGTTAGCCTAGCACGTGCCCAAATGCTGGCTCCCTGTCTGGGTTATACGCCATGGTCTGCAGAGCCATGAGGCTCCCTCCTGTCTCTTCTTTTCACTCCATGCAGGAGTTGATTCCAAGCTCCTGCTTCATCTTCCTCTTCTATTCTCCTTACTTTTCTCCCTGAGCTCAAGCTCTCCTCCAGAATTTCAACCACCACTGGCCTCTCCAAGGTAACTGATCACTGGGTGTTTTAGCAACGTGTTTCCAGTCACTTGATGAGTTCTTAAAAGCCATTCTGAAATGATCTGTGCTCATCTGCAGCCCAACTTGCCTGAAACTAAACTCATCCTCTCTCCGAAGTGCCTTTTCCTTCTCATTGGTGTCTAATAAAAAACTGTAAGTGACTTATTTCTTTGTGCACACCCTGTTCGCAAGGACAGTGCTGCTCAGTACTATGTGCACAGTAGGTGCTTGTTGCGCCATTGGTGGATCAAAGAGTGTTTCCCATGCTCCGTCCCCCATTCAGTGAAGCTCATTTCTCCTATTTACGATTTGGATATGAACACAGTTTGGAGATTATTTTCTCAAAGATAAAACAAAATAAGCATCTTTCGAGCACTGCATGGCTCGCGCTGGATGACTAACAATCCTTCAGCTGAATCTTCCAGCTTGCTGGTCTAGAAACAGCCTTGGGGAAGGCCTGTGAGGACTCTGTGTGGGTTATGTGCGTGGGAGATCTCCCCTCCTTCCACTCCGCGGGGCATATGGCTGTGCTCTCCCGAGCCCAAAAGGAGGACCAGGGCTGATTATTTATTTAATGTGAGAGCTTGAGAGTGTTGATTATCTTAGATCATAATTAGCCTGATAGGAGTGAACAGTGATGCAGATTTTAAGAATACAAATGGATATGGCTCAAAACCTGGAGAACTGAACCTTCAAAATTCCATCTGAAACCGAAAAATAAATGTGGTTAATATGTTTTGTGAAGATGAAACAGAAAAAAAACCATGAATTTGTTTCTTCAGATAATTCAATTAAAAACCCGATGCCATATATAAGATGTGTTTGGATTTGAGTCATATTTTTCTAGCAAAAAAGATATTTTTCAATAGATTATTTTTCCTAACAAATGTTTTAGATGGGAGAGAATATTGAGTTTTGTTTTTGATCTTGGTCTCTGATTTCTTGGCCATCAGCTATGGTTAAAGGATGATGCTACTGAGTTGAGGTTGAATAGCCCATGTCCAAAAATGACCAAATGGCCTATTCTAAGAAATTTGTGTTCTGTATCTCCATGCAGTAGCCACCTCTTCTGAAAAACATGCACTACTGGATACGAGAAGAAATGTGTTAGGTTTCCAGGAAAAGCAATTTAAAATTCATGCTATTTTAAAACATACTGATTTATATTCAAGTTTTAGCATAAAGAAAAATAAATATTTGCAAATTCATCAAATATATGCATTTTTGTATATAAATTATACCTTAATAAAGCTTAAAAAAAGAAAAATAAAAATTACACTTAACCTTAAAATTCAAAGATAATGACGATAAACGTTTGAGTTATACCCTTTCAGACATTTGTCTATAACTCTATCTAGAGTTGTAAGTATCTACACACGTACATACTTCTCTGAAGATCCGTCTCTGACATCCTAGGGTCTATACTGGTGCTTCAGCTGGGCTAGTTGTTTAAAGCTGATTTTGATTGGTCAGAGTCAGTGTTGTATAGATTGATAAATACTTTGAATATCACCTGGTATCTGTTTTAACAAAAGTGGAGTCAGCCTCTCCATACTGGTTTCTTGTGTGTGTGTGTGTGAGTGTGTGTGTGTGTGTGTGCATTTGTCACCTATTGGTGTCATTTTTTCAAAGTACACATCATATTTATGGCTATAGAATATTCAGTTGTGCTGATAGTCTACAATTTATCCAACTAGTCCTATGTTATGAGGCATCTTGAATTGTTTTCAATTTGTTTATGTATTTATCATCCTGTTTTATGTTTCTGATCTTCCTTTTCCCTACGTTATTTTTGTTGATAATATTTCTTTATAATAGTGGTTCGAAAGGTCTATACAGTATCTCTTGTTCTACTAAAAATATTTGAATCTGTTGCTGCCCAATGGGGTTGTTTTGCCCACTGCACAGAGAAGAGCCAATACACGGAGACAGTCGGGACTGCAATGGAGAAAGGGTTCCATTCCACAGAGCATTAAGTGAGCGGGGAGATGGAAGGAATTCCTCAAATCCACCTCCTGGAGAATTTGGGAGACAGGGTTCTTAAAGACAGTTTGCTGGGCAAAGGATTAGGCAATGGGGCAAAGTCTTGTGTTGAATTTGTTCCTGGGTTGGGCTCCCAATTCCAGTTGAGTCAGTTTCTTGGTATGGGCTACTGCTCTGGGTGGCTCAGCCAATCCGCTGGAATACGGGGCCTGGCAGATAGCTCGGAAATTATATTTAGGGTTCAAAAAGGTGATGTTATCTACAGAGAAATTAGGCATCTTTACGACCATCAGGTATGTGACTCCTGACTAGCAATTATAGGACAGCAAACTAGGGACAGCTGTGCCTGTGTCTTTGCAAAGTTTAGGCCTTTACCACAGTGCTGGCCTCACGCCCCTTTATTAATTTGTAAAAGGTGGTTTCAAATCAATCATTCTCTCTTTTTTTTGGCATCAGGATTTAATCTGTTTCTGCTAATTTCACACCCCCACATATCCTGCTTTTGTTGTCTCCTATCTCTAGTTCTCAGTTTATGCATTGTCTATAATCATATTAACTACTGGTTAACTACTAACTCTGAACTTGACATCGCTCACTGCCACATCTTTTAAACAACATTTTACATACATTTAAATTCTTTATTTTGGCAACTTTCTCAATAAACTAAAATATCTGAGGACATTTTTCAGGAAAGGTAGGTGGATGATCAACATTTTTAGCCTTTGCATGTCAAAAAAAAAATCTTTCTTTTGTCTTCAAACATAAATGGCATACAGCTTGTTTTAAGTTTTTCTTCAAATTGTTTTTACACATCCCTCCCAATTATTTTCTGGCTTTGAGTTTTACTCTTATTTTTTTTACTAGATTACCTTTAACAACAACAACAACAAAATCACCCATGCCTGAAGTATAGATTTCTTCCCTTTGTCTTTCAAATACAAAACCATAACTAGACGTTGTGTGTGAGTCTTTCTTCATTATCTTGTATAACAGACTCATGAAATTCAGACTCACCTTGCATTTTTTTATCATAAGAATCTTTCTGTTGTTATTTCTATATTAGATAGTTGTATCCTGCAAGTTTTTATTTTCTTATTGTCTTCTCATCCACATATTGTGTCTTGTGGCTCTATCACCTGTATCATTTATCTTTCTGCGTATCCTAGGTTCTGTATTTATCCTTTGACAGTGAGTTCTGGGAGAAGCTCAAAAGCTGGCCCTACTTCATGGATTCAGTTTTCTGCATGCTCTATTCTGCTATTCACCACTTAACTTGCATTTTTACTTTTTAAAATCCTGTTTTTCACCTAAAAGCAGCCTTTCCTGGAAGTAGATTTTTCCTTCACAGAGATGCAGTGCTGACATACATTGCATTTACAGTACAACTTAATAAACAATTTTAAAGTTTCTTTCCATTAATCTATATTGTTTTGGGAATTTGACTATGCTACTTTTTTTGGTCAAGTGAATTTTTTCATGTGTCTGGGGAATTTTCACCTTTGGGGGTGGGAGCAGATGCTTGTTTATCTTGAAGTATTATGAAGGTTTTGTTGGCAATTTTATAGATCCCTGTTCACATGTATTTTAGTTCCAGACAAAAAAGAAATGAAAGCAGCTTATATTTTCCGTGGTTTTACTTTTGGCAGATAAAGGTTCCAGATGCTTGAGGAGACAGTGGGAAATACAGCCAGAAGCGGCCTAGGCAGCAGCAATGACACCATTGTCTGTCCCATTCACACTTCCTGAAGTCACTGGTGGGGTAGTCTTCTCACCCATTGGTGGCCGTGTTTCTCACTCTTGCCTAGAGGTCATGGCTACTCCAGATCAGAGGTGAGAGGCGGTCCCCCTAGGCCATTATCATCTCTATTGGGGACATTTGTATTAATAGTTGCTGCAGATTGGCTGTGCAGTCCAACTGGCCATGTACAAGCTCAGAGACAGGCATGTGGCCCACAAGCTGCACTATTCAGAGGCACCATTCATGAAGTTGAGATTCGTTTATGGTTCACCCTTGGCCCCAGCTCCCACTCTTGTCAGACTGGGGTGTTTGTAGGGCTCTGCTGGTGACTTGTCTCCTTCATGGGAAAGTACGTTCTTTTCCTGCCAGAAATTTCAGCATGGATATTCCAGTCTTCAACCTGGTGGTCAATACTCCAACTGTCACCTATGACATCCCTGTCCTGCAGTGGACAGATCTTCACCTGTTTTTATTTTCAAGGGAATTTGCATAGTAGGAGCACTTAATCAAAATTATTGAGCCACTGTAAAGGACATCAAGAGCTATGAAAAACCCCACCCAAGAGTCTTGTGGGACTACAGGACACAGAAATGTCTGATTGCACCATTCAGTAAATCACCATGATATGTTGTCTCTACGATGTGACCCATTCACCTGCATATAGATATTTAGGTTTCTTATTTTCTTCTTGATGTTTATCATCATAAAAATATAGACAACATCCATGGATCCTGAAGGTCAAAAAGTATTTTCCCCCAATCCTAAGACTTTTTAGGCAGAGATGCTTTTTAATGTGGTTAAATTGTTTCTGCACCCTGGGACTCTCTCCTGTGTGTTTGTAAAAGGCCTGGAATAACAGTTTGTTTTGCTCTCACAACCCTCCCTTCTTGAAGTGCAAGCTGAGCTTTACAGTTCAGAAGTTAAGCACATTAGAGTATTTATTTAAAGGCAATTGCACTTCCTGCTCTTTCTGGGTAGCTGGGCTCACCATGCCACTAGACCCCCAAATGTGTATTCGCATTAGGGCCAGCCTGCGGGGATGGTGGGGGAGGGCATTGTCTCCCTGTTGTTAGCAAATGGTTTCCTCCACAAACCTTTTAACTCCACAAGTTTGCAACCATTAATTCTTAAGGGTTTTGACAAATCTCCCCAGTTAAATATTAAATAATAAATATGGCTGGAATGGTAACAGCGCTTTGTGAAGTCTGTTTGAAGTGTCCTTTAAAATATTAAATTCAAATAAATGATTGAATCAGAACAAAGGCTATATCTTAAGACAAATTCAGCCAAGTCTCTTTAACCTTTGAGCTTTCGACATAGATTAGAAAGCTAGGGCAACACATGCTTTCATAGCAAATTGAAATGGGATTTTTGAAACAGTTCCTGCAAATACAGGTAACCCATACCTAGCTTTTATCTGCCTTTGCCATTTTGGGGGAGAGATTTTGCTGCACATTGTTTGATAAGAATGTGATTTTTTTTAAAACCCTTATGTTCAAAGAAGCAAATCCTTGAAAATGCTAGCTTTGGGTGCTATGTTTATTCCTTGTCAATGTCTTCCATATGAAATCTGTTCTGCTTATAATATCTACCACAGTTGGAGCCTTGAAAAAAATCTGTTTCATATCTGCCCTTTGTACTTAGCTTATTTTGTTTTACGCTTCCCCCAAGTTATCTATCTATAAGCAGTCTTGCTTCTAAGCAGGCAGTCCTAGGTAGGGGAGGAGGAATTGAGAGGATTGCCCTGCATTTAGGGGGATCCTGGACTTCTGACACAGGGTCCATCCCTTGGGTAGGGAGCAGGTAAAGGAGAAGAAGGTGGCTTCACCAGCTGGGAAAAATGGCTAGTGGAGCCAAATTCTGCCTCCTTACTCCCACACCCTGTGTGGGCTGGTTCAGCACCCGTTGGCTCTGCTCATGGGTTTGTGCTCTGCCATGGTGTGCCCATCTGCTCCGTCTGCTTCCTCGACAGTGCACAACCTCCAGTAGCTCTTAATCCGGTCTGCCCAGAACAATGGCACCATATAGCCAAGCTTCTCAGAAGTGCAGTGTGACACAGTTGGCCACAGAGCATGCATGATAAAGAAACCTTGTTATAATAGGATATGGGTTGCACGTTAGGAGCATATGGTTGAATTCGTGAGGGCTGAAAGGTGTGAGCATGCTGAAGACAAAGACATCCATCAAGCATCTCTTGAATGAATGCTTGTGGGCCGCACCGGCTTCTGAAAGGAGCAGAAACGAGATGCCCGTTTCTCAGGTTCACTGTACTATAGGAGGCCTGTGGGTTTCTGTGCCCACCCTGGTGAGAAAATGCTCCAACACAAGGAAGTCTGGGTCCTCACCCAAAGCCCTATCGTCGGAACCGCATTTCGATGTAGACCTATGTCCTGCCTCTACCCTTTCACTGACTCTGCGTCTGGTGGACAGGGGCTCCCTCACTTCAGAAACTGACAAAGCAATCAACGGATGCAGGAGAGGTTGGAAGTTGTTCAAACCAGTACAGAGAGCTTTGAGATGCAGAGCGAGAACCTCCCTGGAAACCTAGGAAAAAGAGAAACATCACCTTCTGGAGCAGTCCCGTGGTTTGGGGACCACTCTTGATGGAGCCTGTTTGAAGCCTGTTGCTGACGGGTGAGGCTGAGCTTCTCCCAGAATCAGGGTGCTGACGCGAACCTGGCACCTCTTTCTTGCGTGGTGTCAGGCTTTTTAAAGGCACCGCCTGCGGTTCCCATATGTCCATTCTGTTCATGCCACTAGGGGTCCTCATTGGCTCGTTCAGGACTGAGCAGAAGGCAGCTTTTGAGATGGAAACTGTGGGAAAGATGCTTTGATTTGACTTCTTTGTGGGTCTCAGGCTGTGTGGTCTTGGACAAGTTACTCAGAGCCCCTGGGCCTCAGTGTCCTCATTTTTACAATGGGAAGAGGAAGGGGTTGAGAGCTTACATTTGTCGAGGACCTACTGCGTGCCAGACATAGCTTTTGGTTTAGCTGGGGTTTCTCCAAAAACAAAGCCAGAGCCAAGGACTTGATACAGCAGCTTATTTGAGAAGTGTGGATCCCAGGTGAGAGCGACATGAAATGAGGACAAGACGACCGATGGGTATGCTATGGAGGAGCTGAGCACTGCAGGGGCTCATCCAGTGAGACATCCTCAGGGGGACCCAATGCCCCCTTTTGTCCAATGACTCCCATTCCACATGGGCTGAGGGTTGCCTCTGAGGGTGATGCACTTTCCCACAGAGTGGGGAAGGCCTAAGGACAGAAAGTGGAGACACCTGGTGCACAATTAAGGTGGGTGAGTCTGGAATCAGACAAGCTGCCACTGAAGTCAGACCTGAGTCTAAGGGACGTGATGCAGGTACCTGATGTCAAGGACATCTATACACAGACTGCCAATGCATTTGACACAGATGGTATAAAGACCTAATATTTTCCTCCTGGGGCTGAGAAGAGCATTTGATGTAATAGTGCTGATTGTGACTGATACAAGGTAGATTTTTACAAATAGAACTTAACGGCTTGTTTGGGCAGGGAGAGTGTAGCTACTCATACGTATCTACTGCCAAAGAACAGCTTCCTCCACTGGGGACCACTGTGTTTTTAGGGGGAGGTGGGTGTATGAGGGAGAAAGGGGACATCGCCAATAAAGCCTCTGGGAACGATGCAGCAAATCCTGCAGCTGCTGAGACCTTCCTTAATGGAGGCTTGTTAAATGAATGAATGAACGTAGTTATGGGAGTTCTCTTTGCTACCCATGTTGGTGTGGGATCCTAGGTATATTTGAGATGATTAACTGAAATTCCAATAGGTTGATAACTTTCAGCAGCACATTAAACACCACAGAACATGGCTAGCACTACATTTGTGTCTGTATAAAAAATTTTAAATATAATTGTTACTGCATTCCAAAGAGAAATACTGAAAGAAAGAAAGAAAGAAAGGTAGGAAGGAAGGAGAAAAAGAAAGAAAGGAAGGAAGGAAGGAAGGGGGAAAGAAATCTGTGTTAAATGGATAGGAACTTGTGAATGTACCTGTCAAAAAATAATTTTACCCCCGATGAAAAACGTCATGACCCTAACAGCAGAGCAAAGGTTTGAGTTGGTGACCAGAGCACAGATGTAGCTTCATTATAATGAATAATTGCCAGTATAATTATCAGGGCCTGACTTTACCTAGACAGCACACATCTGTATTTCTACTTAGAATCATCCACACCTCAAATTATCTGAGATTAACTGCATCAGATTCTTAGTGAGATTTTCTGAAGAGTTCATAAAATCATGTCATTTGCCATCTCCTGTCTTGCTTACTTCCCTTTGGGGCTTGCAACCAGTCAAAGGTATTTTTGGTAAAAGTCGTTGCACACTCCAGGCCAAAAGGTGTCCTCCCTTTGTCCCCACAGACACTATCTTAGTTCAAGCCCCACTCAGCTTTTATCTAAGTCATTGTGACCTCTGTGTACCCGTGTCTCTGCCCCCCTGTTCCCAGTCTTCCTCCCCCTCTAGTCCAAACTCCTCACTGCTCTGAGAGGCATCCTACCAAACTGCGAATCTGAGCATGTGTGGCACTCCTCTGCCCCAAACCCTTCGATGGTTCTGAAGTTTTTCAGAATAAAACCTAGGACCTGGCATGATTGTGCCCTGTACACTTTTTTAGCCCACTCCAGTCCCCATGTATTTCTGTGATTCCAAGCAGGGGCCTCCCATTCTACAATAGCTCTGTGCATACCACATCTGCCGCGTGGTGGGAATGCCTGCCCCACCTGTGCCTGCTCAGCACCTCCGCGTGGGTCTCCCACCCTAAGGGCAGAGATCCTGCCTTCTTTATCTCTGTCCCCGGAGGACCAAGTACCTTCCTTAATAAATATTGAATGTGCTCAATGGAACCACAAATAAAAGAAGCCTGCTTCTTTCTAAGAGGTGACTTGGCCAAACTACAGCATGGCAGAGAGAAGGAGGAGAACATTCTAGCATTGGTAAGAATAATTGATATAAATGTCCAGCTCTTCCTGCACCAGGTCTTCATCATGTGTTTTACCTATTTTATTTAAACTGAATTCCAAGAGCACCAGACTTCTGCACATTTAAATATATGAACCTTAGAAGCTCAAGCAAATGCTATCTGAGTGATTCTTAGATTTCCCATCGTTTAAAGTGCTCTGATACCTTTATCATAGAGAATAGAGTGGAGTGGCTATCTGAAACATAAACATTTCTGTGCTCTAACTAGTGGACGAGTTAACTAATGCAGACATTGCCTCCTTAGCATTCAATACAGTAAGATTTGACATATTTTTCAAGGCATAGGAGAAAATGGACCAGGTTTTAGTTGGATAAGGTGTCCTACAGCTAAGCTCTTATAATTCCGTGGATATAAAATCAGTAGGCCTACAATCTAATTTGCTATTTAAAAAATGCCTTTTCCCTCCAAAGAAGTAAAATTATCCTGGTTCATCCCAAGATTACATAGCGATATGGTTACCGGAAAGAAGTTTCTTGTTGTATTTGCCTTATGTAAGAAATTGAAGACCACTTTTCAGTGTATTTATGCCACCAGCTGCAGGTCTAATTTACATCATGGTGGCTTGAAGCAGAAGATACCGTATTAATGTTTATTGTTACTTAAGTTACTTTTCTGAGGTGTAGCAGGCCCATGTGGAAGCAGCGTTCATTTAGGCAGCTCATAAAAACAGTCTCTTCTTCATCAGGGCACCAATAGCACCAAACATATTTTGACTCATTCATTCATGAATTTATTCATTCAATCCTACTCAAAATATTTGTTGAGAATTTATTTTTTTGTCAAGCATGCTATAACAAGGAACAATTTTCTCAGAGCTGACTATCTTCCCTGCATAGGGAGCCTAGTTCACACTGTCCCTCATAGCAAAGGCACCAGGCAGAACTAATTTCTATAAATAATGTTTGGACTAGAACCACTCAGCACGGCCAGAACTGGGGGAAGCAAGTGAGGCATTCAACCCAGGCTCAACTCTAAGAGGAGGCATCATCATCTATGATGAACAAAATATCAAAATTTATGTTTTAAATCTCACATTAAATACGATCTTAATCTGATTACTGAGGATTTTTTATACCCCCCTTAAATTTTTATTTTTTAATGTTTTTCAGTTTTTAAAAGTTTAATAAATTAATTTTTTTGGAGATGAGATCTTGCTATATTGCACAGGCTGGAGTGCGGTGGCCATTCATAGGCATGATCATCGTACACTACGGCCCCAAACTCACTGGCTCGAGTGATCCTCCTGCCTTGGCCTCCCACATAGCTGGGACTACAGGTGCATGCCACCACACCCAGCTAATTTTTTTATTTTTATTTTTTGGAGATGGGTCCCACTGTGTTGCCTGGGCTGGTCTCAAACTCCTGGCCTCAAGTGATCCTCCCGCCTTGGCCTCCTGAGTAGCTGGGACTACAGGAACATGCCAACTTGCCTGGTTCCAATTTTATTTTTAATTGACAAAGAACAATTGTATATATTTATAGAGTATAATGTGATGTTTTGATATATGTATAAGTTATAGAATAATTAAATCAAGTGAATTAACAAATCCATCACCTCACATACTTTTTTCCTGTGGTGCAAATATTTTAAATCTACTCTCTTAGCAATTTTGAAATATACATTTGTGCAATAGATCTCAAAAATACTTATTCCTCCTGTGTAACTGAAACTTTGAACCTTTTGACCAACATGTCCCCCCTTCCCTGAAGCCTCTGGTAACCACCATTTTGCTCTTGACTTCTATGAATTCAATTTTTTTAGATTCCACATATATGTGAGATCATGCAGTATTTGTCTCTTTGTGCCTGGCTTATTTCATTTAGCATAACATCTTCCAGGTTCATTCATGTCAAAAATAGCAGAATTTCCTTCTTTTTAAAGGATGAATAGTATTCTGTGTGTATATACCACATTTTCTTTATCTATTTATCTGTTGATGGACACTTAGAACTGATAGATACATAGGTTCATAACAGACTACCATGAACAATTATATGCCAACAAAATGTGTAATCATGCCCCCTAAATTCTGCACCCAAGGTGAGTGCCTCACTCTCCTCTCTTGAGTCTTGACCCTGCTACAAAGCAGACCTCATGGCTGTCTAAATGGTATGGAAACTCTGGGATGGTTTCTTTCTCTCTGCAGTCCTCCTCCTGCTTAAACGTATTTATTTATCTGGGGATAAAGTGATTCATTCCACAATAACAGATTCTAGATTTAACATAGCAAGGAAAAGATGGAAGAGTGGTTTTAATTTATACTAATGAGTAAATGACTAATATTAGTTCATTCCAAGAATCATATTTAGGATAAAGAGGATGAGCAAAGAATCCAAATAAATGCATGTGCCCTGAAGGGGAGAACATGCACAAGAAGGAAAGGCCAGGGAGAAATAAGTCAGGCACATCTCTGTGACAGTCCAGGTCATTCCCAGATGGGAGAAGTGGTAGACCCGGAGCTCAAGGCAATGACTATTACTGCCATATTTTCCACAGAAGTAAGTATATGAGATTTTCTTTGGGGGAGAGGGGCCATGGACACAGCTTTTTGCTTCTTTTATAATATAGCTAATTTTATGGACAAGAACAAAGAAATTTAGAGTTAATAGTGAACATCTGTCCATGATTAACCCCAATGGCACTTAGAAATCAGAGGCAGTCGTCCTGTTTTGAAATCACACTATTACCTTCAAGTAAAACTGGCCAGCCTCAGTTCTTTTTCTCCAAAAGAAATGCTAGTACTCAGTTTTAAATTCCCAGATTTTTGAAAGATATTTCTTTATATTGCTTATCTTAAAAAACATCTGTGTTTGTGATATTTGCCCCCCCAAAATGAAAAATTATTTCATCTAATTGCCCCTATTTTTTGATGAAAAGAGTATCCAAGTGTACATTGTTTAGCCAGTCTAAATATAGAGTATTTTAGGGCCAATAAAATGGACTTTTTGGTAATAGAAACGCTATCCTGCAGCCCCTAACATTTACATCCATGTACGACATTGGCAAAGTCAGAAAACTTTAATGCAGAAATTCAAGCTCAGCCTTTACCTCAAGACTGAAACCCATTTAAATTCCAAGAATAAGTAGCTGACAAAGATAATTTTCATAGATTAACATTTTTCACCTGGGTTTTATATTTCTGGAAGAAATATACACTGCATTGGTTATGCATTGATCAAACTTTTATTGTGCCAGCTGTACTTCATAGACCTGAAAAAGTGATTCAAGCAAAACAAAAGAGAACATAAAAGCACAACTATAATGGTTTTAAATCCCAAAGAGGCAATTACAAGTTTGATTCCAGTGATGCAGCTGGACTCCATTGGAAAACTAAACACCTTATCCATATTAAGTAGTTATGAAGGCTAGGGCTTGGGATGTAAATAATAAATTTGCACTGCAGTCATATTTGTAAAGTACATCCCTTTTAATAAGTGGAAAGAATATGGTAATAAATTTCACACTAATTCATGTGCAAAGGAGAATTTTACAGAGTTCAAATGTGTTAAGACAGGTAAAAAATGTGAGACATGAAATAACTAATCATTGGGATAAAACAAATGAAAAAAGATTAGAACAATGTGCACAGGATTGGATTGTAACTCTTTAACCACTTGGAGCTGGGTTCAGCCTAATGCAGCTTTTTGTATGCATGATGTTTCTCTGCCTCTCTTTAAAAGAAAAATGAAAGTAAATGGGGCATTGTGCTGCTTCCCAAATTAATTCACAAAAGCCTAGGACAAGACACTTATAGAACTAATTATTGCATGGTTTAGAATATCTCTCTCTACCCAAATTTTTAAACATAGGAATGAGAAGAGTAAAGCATTTATACAGGGTTCCATCGTGCATTAAGCAAGCAGGCTGGGGCTCTTCCAAGCTCCCCTCTGAGTGCTCCAGATATGCTCATTAATTCATTAATCTACCAAACATTTAGTGTCTATTATGTATCTGGCACCAGAGGTGCAAAGATCAGAAGGCAGGGTCCCAAACCTCAAGATGCTATAGTTTAGTGGGGGAAATAGAAAGGCACGTAGAGAACCCCAGTTAAAAAAAAGATCGTTAATCAGAGAAATTCAAGAGTGTTAGGTTGCAGAGAGAAGGGCTACTTAACTCTTTGTCTTAGGGGGAGGATTTCAGACAAAGGCTAACTAGAAGAGTGAGACATGAATAGTTTTAAAATAATCTTAAAAAGATTTTGCTCCAAAGCTAGCTGTTTGCAGCAAATTACTGAGGGTTTCTCAATGTTTAGCCTATTTTTCCTCAATAGGCCATTCACAAAAACTAAGCCCTATTCTTACCAAGAAGAGTCTGATGATTACCCATAGGGTCAAATATAGACTTGGATTCCTTCTTCATGCCAAACATAAAGGTGGATTTAAAAATTAAATGTAAAAAGCGAAAATTTAAACACTTAGAAGGAAACACAGGATAATGTTTTATGAAGTTGGAGTAGGGAAAAAATTCTTAATCAATTCTCGAGTACAAGACCGGAAGGAAAAGACAGATAATTTTCACAACATTAAAAGTTAAAAAAAAAAATTTGTGAGAAAACCCCACAGCCTGGAGAAGATATTTCCAACTTGTTTAACCAATATAAGATTAGCACCCAGGGTATATGGTATTTACAAATCAATAAGAAGAAAATGTAAAAATAGAAAAATGGGTAAAGAAATTAAAGAGTAAAGAAACACATGAAAAGATGCTCAATCTCTTCAGTAATCAGGAAAATGCAAATAAGACCACAGATTTCACACCTGTCAGACTGGCAAAAAGACAAAAAAGACTGGCAATAAAAACCATTGGCAGGGGTGTGGGACCACAGGAACGCTCATGATCTGCTGGTGAAACTGTAAATTGGTGCAACCACTCTAAAAACAATCTGGCTAAATCAGGTAAGGGTGAAGATGTGCATACTTGATACCCGGCAATGTCACTTTTTGGTATATACCCTAGATAAACTATCCTATATGTGCACAGAAGATATGTCCAAGATAGACACATTTTGGCTGTGAAAGAGCCAAAATTTCCATTAATAAGAGACTGAGTAAATAAATTGTGGCATATTCATGCAATGAAATACTATACGGCAGTGAATATGAATGAACACGCTAGATATTGAGAGATAAAGGGGAGGTGATGAAAATGAAAAGAGAAATGAAGTGTGAGCATTAAAGGGACGCTGATCCTGGAGCACCCGTGGAATTTCCAGGATGAAGCTCTTGGGACTGAGGTCTGGAGTTTGAATGCCTGCACAGGGCAGGAGGTGGGCCACAGCCCATCCCTAGCAGGGAAGTAAGACCAGAGCTCCACGTATAAAGCCTCCAGCTTCAAAGTCTTTCCTGTCCTCACCATCTAGAAAACTTCATTCACTGGCCTGGGGAAACAGCAAAGAAGTTTGCTCTGAGAGGGAAGGAGGCACCCACAGAAACTTGAAATTGTATGTCTGTGCCACTGCACTGAGGGGTCCCAAGTGAATGTGGAGAGGAAGATCCATGCTGAGTAATCAACATAAATGTTATCATTCCAGGGTGAGGACAAAATAATGGGAAGTTTAGTGAATGACGCAGTTTACCACACACAGACACTCAATGAAAGACATATTGACGGCTGAACTTTAGAAAGAAGGAAATTGGATACAGAAAGACCTTGAAGAAGAGTGAAGTCATGAGGGAAAAAAAGGTAAATCTAAATAAAAAGTGGCTATATAAGCAAAACTATAACAATAAAAACTAAATGGGGGGGCAGGGTAGTTAAAAACAAGCTGAAATGTTTTATGAGGTAGAATAACATGGAAGACTGGGAAGGGAAGATTGGATTTAAAGCTTCCCGGGGACAGTGTCGCAGGATAAAGAGTTAGGTATATACACGAACTTTAGACCTCATTATGGGAGACAGACTTGTTAACTCTGCCCATAACTTACAAATGATCTTTTTTTTTTAAGTTGGCTTCCTGGCCTAGGGGTATGATTCTCACTTTAAGTGCCGTATAATCTTTTTTTAAGCTCTTTTCACTTGACTCATTTGGATGTACTGCTTTTTGTCATGACTCATTTTGATATATACTTGAACACTCACATTGAAATTAAGAAAGGCTGAGCCAGGCACAGTGGCTTGTGCCTATAATCCCAGCTATTACAGAGCCTGAGGCGCGAGGATTGCTTGAGGGGTTCCAGACCAGCCTGGGCGATAGGGTGAGACCTTGTCTCTTACAAAAAAGAAAGAAAGAAAGAAAAACATAAATAAAAGAAAAAGGAAATTAAGAAAGGCTGTAAACAAATCAGCTAATATTTCAACTCAAAATGTAAATCTAAGAAAATTAAATACTAAAAGGCAGTAAAAGGCAGATCAAAAATTAACGCTATAGGAAATAAATCTGCTATAGAAAGGGACAACAAAATCAAAATCCAGTTCTTCAAAGAAATTTAAAAAATATTGGTTATATTGCTCAAGAAAAAGAAAAAAGAAGAAAATAAATAATAGGAGAAACACCATGATGACAGTGTAAGCTAAATATGTCATGAGCGAGCACCTTGAAAACTTTTATGCCACTAAAGGCATTTTTAAAAAAATCTAGACAAATTTGGACAAATCCCCAAAGTTGGCCTGAAAATTATTAGAAAGCTCTTTCTCAAAGGATTTAAATCTGAATATCTTGAAAGAATTTAAAGCGTTTGTGAAAAGCTACTCCCCCAAAATCACCATACCCAGTCCTACCAGTGTGGGAAAGAAGCCAACTGTTCAGAAATTAAAACGAGAAGAGCTTCCTATTTGCCTGTGTGCATCTGCTCTATTCTTGATGCAACAATTCTAAATTTGAGCAATATAAAATATATCAAAATATATAAAGCAAAAAAGAAATAAATCAGGGCAAAATGACATTAACCTGTTCATTGAATAGTCTCGACATATTTATATAGAAGAGCACCCACGATGACGGAATTACAGAAGGCAGCTGTCCAAGGTGTGAATCTGAGGGTACAACGTGGCTGCCATGTGGCTTCAACGGTGCCTGGAACGCCACACATTGAGATATGTTCCTTTAAGAACTTTTAGTCTTGGAGGTTTGTGGACAACTAAGAGCAGAACCTCATTGTGAATGAGAACATCATGGAAGTCAGGGCTGGAGAGTGAAGGGAGATCAGGGAAGTGGCACTGACTTGCTTTATACTTTCCCCTTGTCCGGCCTGCCAGTTACATCCAGAATCCACACAGCCAGCTAGTTTTCCCTATATGTAAAAGACAACTATTTGTACATGATTTGATTGTCATTTTTGGTTTCTTACAAACCCAGATACACTTCTACACTTGTCTGGTTGCTTTTCAACATCAAGTAGAATGACTGTTCTCTGTTGTCTTACTTAGAATCATCTGGGTCATGGAATTAAAATTTACGGTTGTTTCCACTCCATAAGGCAGCATCAAACAATGACACCTAATTTCCTATGACCATGTTCTTTGTAGCTAATTGTCTTGTAAAACTGAAATATTTAAAAAAAAAATTTCTGACATGATCGTACACTATCGTAATCATATTGCAGTCACGCACGCATTGAGCTAATGCAGATCTTGGAGATTTTTCAGACTTGAAAAATGCCACTTCTCTTTAGCTTGTACAATGTCTCTGTTAGCCTGAAGTCTCTTCATCCCTCTTACTTAGTGTGATTGAGACTGGTCTGGAGGAATCAAATGACCAAGAGATGCCACAGCTCTGAGGCAGAATAGACTATTTTATCGTGTCTCCATCAGAGACATTATAGGGACAGGACTCCACCTTACTTCTGACCAAGGAAGGCAACATGGGACTACATGCCCCAGACTAGTTAACTGCAGAAGAGCAAACAAACAAACAAATGACCTCCCAGCTGCTGGAATTCAGCCCATACCCATACAAAGAGGGGGCCAAATCCTTCTGTCTCTTGAGTGCTGTTTTTCCAAGACCACTGAAGCAAGATGCTGACCAGCTGATAAGGAAGCTGGCTGCAAAGAAACCAGAACTGTCTGGATCTAACCGCCTCAAGCCAGACTGACCTTAAGCTGACTTTTCCCTCAATATGTAACAGAGGGAATGGCCTGAAAAAATGGCAGTCTTTTTAAATATCCTCCACTCCTTTTCGAGAACTAAAACCTGCATCCCTGGCTCAAGCCAGTGGTTGGGAGGGGCAGAGTAAGCGTTTTGCTATTTGTGCTGCAGGAGATGGCTCAGCCCCAACCTGGTAAAGGGAAGTCCTGGGTGGAGGTCAGGGAGTGTCTTCAGTGGAGATGGGATGATCAGAATCATCAACTGTAGCTGAACAGTAACTGCCTGAAGCTGAGAACTCATCCCTTAAAAGCTCTGCGTTTCTGCTTATTATTAGGATGAAGGCATTTCAGACAGGAGGCTCCATTCTCCTTTGCCAGCAAAGTAATAAAATTTCTTTCCTTTTCCTCAAACAACTTGTTCTCATTCTTCTGATGCAGCCTTGAGAACAAGTGCCAAACTTTCAGTAACAATTATAATCTCATTTAAAAAATCAAACCCAGGAGTGGAGATTTAACATGCTAATGAGACATACAACATATGAAGACACACGTGATAAAACTATGAAGGTGCAAGAAGATGTCCACCTCTACATGCTTACAGGGCATCCTTTTCCCACCTAGTCCTCTTTAAAACTCTGCCTGAACTCCCCTCGAGGGGGTAGCCCGAGGACTTTTTCTTTGTGCTTCTTAAAAGCCCCAATAAAGTCTTGCCTGTGACTCCCCTTTGGCCTCTTATTAATCTCTGTTACTTAGAGAGCCCCAGGGCCTGCACTTTCTTAGGTACCAGTTTAAAAGGAATATCGTGGTAAACCCAGGCAAGGGACAAGCCCTGTAGCCTGTCTCACTGGCACAGGAGGCTGTCTGATCTGTGTTACCCCTGGAAGGCATTCTGTCTAGCTGTTAAGAGTTTTGTTCTTGGAGTATGGAAGACCTGAGTATAAATCCTGACTCTGCAATATACTAGCTGAGAGATGTCCGGTGAGGCTTTCACTTCTCTGAGCCTCCCCAGTGTCAGCCATGTGTAAAATGGGGATCATTTCCAGACCAAAAGGTTGTCGATTAAGTGAAATAACTCCTGAGAAATGCAGTGCTGGCCAACAGTGAGGTCAAAATCTAGTGGTGGTTGCCATTCAGAGACTGACCCGAAGGGCCCCTGTGCAAGTTCTCTTGGGGAGGAACTCATGCCAAGAAAGGAAAGGTATATGAGGTCGGTTTGGGGTCATGGTCCAAGGGCACAGGTGATTCTTTCTGCGGCATGCTGTTCCGTGCCACACCAGCATACCTGACTGTCACAGGGTGCTAGCTTCTGCTCATAGCATCTTAAAGTTCTTGGTACAACCATTTTCTGTTTTTGAATTGTTCTTTACTATACTGCTCTTCTTGAGGCAGAAGTCACGAGGCTTGGGCTACAGAACAGTGTGTGTGATGAAGGCCATGTTGTAAGACATCTGTCATATTAAATGATACTTTGCAAGACTCCACATTCTAGATTTCAAGTTCTAGTTCTTCTCTAGAGTATTTGCCATCAATTTTTACTGCACTTGTCTCTCTCTCTCTCTCATTTATATCGTTCTTAGAATATGATTAATAATCTATCATGTATTTGGGTTTTGTTGGGTTTTGTCCAACCTTTATAGTGTAAAAATTGAATATATCTTTTGCATTTTCTCACTTTTTTCTCAGCACCTTTTTCTCTCCCACTCTCCAGACTTGTTCCCTGGATATCTCTGTTTTTTCCTGTAATTCTTCCTTTCTCCCATCGTTGTTGTTTACGTGTGCTAATCACCCACTTTCTTTTACAGTGATGGCTTTGCAGATCTAACAAAGTCAATGTCAGATCTCAGGGAGTCAGGCTAGTATGACAAGTGTTCTCTTCCCTGCTGATGAAGTCTTGAAAATCATTCTAGCTCTTATTTATTTTTAAGTTGTGTTTCTTAAAGTGCTTTTAATCATTCTCACTTTTAATTAAATTTGTTGAAGTTAAAATGTCAAACATATTTTTTTAAAAAAAATAATTCCCAATATTTTTATAATACCAAATGATGACTTTAGCAGTCAATGTCTTCACCAGGAAGGTGAAAATTGGTGTATCTATAATAACAACCAAAAGCAATATTTTTAGAAAACTGGGAATTCTGTTTGTTTTCAAACCCGGAAGGACGGTAGGCACATATTATATTTATAAATTAGTAGCTTTTCATAAAAAAATTAATAAAATAACACAAATGTAGAATGAGAGAAAGACAGTAACGAGGAAGAAAGAAAGGAAAGAGACGAGGAAGGAAAGGAACTTGTTCAGTTCAAGAGCATGCTTGGCTCCTCACCACATTTTTCCATTGATGTTGATCCACACTATAACTGGCCCCCACTAAACAAACTTGCCCCTATATAATCCCCTCCCCTAACTATCTACTTGATTTTCTGCAAGACAAAGGAGCTGAGATTCTGAAGACCCCTGGGCAGGCTTCCTGACACCAAGAGTCACCAACCCCCGCAACCTGCCCTCAGTACATGTAACCCCTTGTTAGTTACACCACGACCTGTTCCTCCTTTAAAAGTCCAATGGTCTCTGTTAGTCAGAGAGAAGGATTTGAGGCAGCTTCTCCCCATTCTCCCGACAAGACATCTGTCATATTAAAAGTTCCTTTCTTCCTTGGCAATCTTCCTTGGCTCAACAATTGGGTCTTTGTGCAATGAGTAACTGGACCTAGACTGAAACCCCTCGTGGTTTTGACAATGCTTTGTGATTTTATAATGAGAATACACATGTGTGTATCATCTTTATATTATAATATAGGATTTTTGTTTTATCTTCACAAATACTTGAAATTCTCATAGAACACATGGTAGCTCAGATACTTGACTTTTTTGTTTCTCCAGGAGATCAGAGTAGTAAATAATTAATGGAATATTTATTACTTTTTCTTTTGCTTAAATGCCTTACTCTCGTTCCAATAGCTGCATTATCCTGCCAACTTTAGGCAATGGAATACAGCAGTAAAATATATGTATTTGTAAGACACTTTATGAATATAATATTTTTATCTGAAAGTTAAGTGTTTCCTGTAAGCTATATGCAGATGCTTCTCAACTAAAATGGATTACATTCTGATAAACCCATTGTAAGTTGAAAATGCGTTTAATACACCTAACCTACCCTGCCTTAAATGTGCATAACACTTATATTAGCGTACAGTTGGGCAAAATTGTCTAACACAAAACCTGTTTTATAATAAAGTGCTGACTA
>RJWJ010019792.1:0-29905 GCA_004363605.1 Indri indri | reverse complement strand
TTTAGTCGCAAAGGCCTGATCTTGTCAAGACTTTCTGGAGTGAATTCACGAGAATGGGAACCTGATTGCCAGCTCCCGGGGCCTTTTTCTGAGGTTCCAGCCTCCCACCCGGTTGGCTGCCCATGTAGCCTGGGCCCTGTTCTTGCTAGTCAGCTGCAGCCAGGAGAGTAGAGTCCTTCAGCTGAAAGCACAGCTGCCAAGCTGCCAGCTGGGTGCAGTGGCACATGTCTGAAGTCCCAGCTATTTGGTAGTCTGAGGTTGAGAGGATCACTTGAGCCCAGGGGTTCAAGGCTGCAGTGACCTATGATCCCACCACTGCACTCCAGCCTGGGCAACAGAGCAGGACCCCATCTCTAAACACACACCCCCCACACCCCACTACCCAGGTTTGCCATCCCGGCCCTCAGGGCTGGTCCTGGGTGGTGGGTGGTTAGGAGGCACAGAGGTTGGCATTTTCATTCATCAAGCTGTTTGAGTTTATCACAGGGGACAGTGACATCTAAGTGAAGTGCATAAGCTTTATTTTATGGACTTTTTAACACCTATTTTAACTTTCTGCTTGTTTATTTTTTATTGGTTACATTCTGTTTATCACAACATAAACTTAGCAAATATTTGTAGAATGAATGACTTTTGAAGTGATGGCTAAGAATTGCCCTTTTTTCTTGATCATGTGTCAATTTTATTTTACTTTTACATTTTTGGTTCAAAAAGAAAACTGCTATACTTCAAAAGCTCTCTAAATGAAAAAAAAAAAAAAAAGTCTTTTGGCAGAATGCTGCCAGGCAAATCAGAATTGAAATTCCTTTACCTGTCCCACTTAACTAAAAGGGTAGACTTTGAGTTCTACTCCTAGGATTTAAAGTTATTTGGAATTTTAAAACTTTTTATTTAATATAAATATATTGAGAATATTTACATACTTAAGAATATTATTATTCCCTGAAGCCCAGATGCACAATTGCTACACATTTAATAAATATCTTGAGATTGGATGAAATTCATTTTACAAGCAAAATGTTCCCTTAATGCCAACATGTCCTTTTAATGTATTTGGACCCAGATGTTTGGCCTCATTTGCTGGAGTGGCTGCAGCGTTAGCCTGTCAGTTCCCTGCTGTTTGCCATTATTTAGTAGTAGTGGAGGCCAGAAGCATGCGCGCTCCTCGGCAAGGTTGAAGAAAGGCTTTAAATTGAGAAAGGTACCAAACTGCGACCCCTGTCCAAGACATCTGAGGTTAAAAACTACAAAACAAAGCGACTGTAAATAAAGCATTAGAATCACAATATTAAAAAGTTGCTGCAATAGCTGAGAGCAGTCCTACTTGTACCTGTCTTTCGTATTAGCTGTCAGTTGAGGTCCTGAAGCACATAATCAAATCTTCATTAAGGGCCATTGTCTCCTTCTAAGGAAGCATCCAACAAAACACAGATTCCACAGCTGAATATGCAAATTCTTTAGCAGTAACTGAGAACATAAATCGTATTTCCCAAGGTAATAAGGACCACACTACGGTGCTCATAAATCCTTGCATCGTGCTTCATTAACTTTCATACTTAATCCATAGATTATTGTACTAAAATAAAAGCCTACTTTCACAGTAATAGCAGGATATAGTTCTTACATTGTTTCTTAAAAAATGGTAGAATTGCTTGGAATTCCTGTTACATTGACATTTCATTGTATAGTAGGATATAATAGATTTTGCTTTTTGTGTAATCGCAGCATAAACCACAGACCTCATTCACGCTCAGGGTAGTAAGGTTCTGCATAGTTAACGTGTTTATAGAAGCCCCTTTCAGGGCCAGGGTTCTGTCCGCTTAGGAACACCATCGGCAAAAACTAACATTCTCAAGTCTCTAACACATAGATCCACTTTCAATTTGTGTTTTCTTAGTTTTAAAAATTCAGAGATTTAATGGCCAATATTTTATTAATATTTAGGATTTTTATGTCAAGGTCGATAAATGAAATGGGCCTTTCATTTTCTTCTCCTATACACTCTGTGTTAGAATTAAGAATAGCATCATGAAATGATTTGGATATCATTTATTATTTTTATATTTTCTAAGCAATTAGCTGGCCCCTAAAATTTGGTGAAGTTCATGTCAAACCATCTGAGCCCGATACTGGGAAGCTGGGTAAGGGCAAGGAGTTGTGGCTACCAGTTGAAAGTTTCTTTTAACTTCTTTTGCACCAATTTTTACATTTTATCCTTTTTTTCCAGAACTTTTAACATCTTTTTCTAAAAGTTTATGTAATCTATTATTATACAGTTGCTGATAATACTTTTCACTTGTTCTTAAGTTTCTTATGAAAAATAAACAAGTGGAGTTGCATGTTACAGCACTTTGTAGTCGAAGTCACCTACATACCACTGCTGATTCTAACGCGTCGCCTCACTTCGCTCACGGCGGCGCCACCATCCCGCACCTGATTCCTTCCTTCCCTGCGTTTCTCGGTCCCTCATCTATGTGTGTCTGCCTGAACCACGGACGATGTCGTTTTGCATTTTCACATATTGTAGTATTTCCTTATTTTTCAACCTCTGCTGCATCTTTAGTTATATCCCCTTTGCTTCCCTTCTCTCCTGTCTCTCCCCCCCACACCCCCCAGTGCCCCTTCCCCGTCCCGTCCCTCCTGCCCCCTACCACACAGGGTCAGCCTTCCCAGAAATTAGTATATTTGGTTTGCCTTTTTGTCAAATTTCGCCTTTCTCGGCCTTCTACTTTGTCTTCTTTTGTCTGTGACCTTTCTTACTTCCCTCCGTCCGTTTCTCTCTTGGTATATTGTTCTTTCTCTCACTTTCTGAACTGGTCACCTAGCTGAGCAGTTTTTATTCTGTCCTAACATACGCCACTGCCCCAGTGTCACGGCACTGGCTGCCTAGGGCCCGCGCCCTTCCTTGTTGATTGGCTTTCTTGCAGTTACATAGTTTGAACATTACTCCTGAAAATAAACATTTAGGGCTATAAATTTTTCTTTAAAATACTGTATTCCACTAATTTTTATAGAATTATGAATTACTTATTTTTAAGCTATCATAATTTATAAATTTCCTGAAAATAGCATGTAAGCAGAAATAAAAATAAGTGTATGTTTTATTTTATTAGGTGAAAGTGAGATTGTTTGGAGTCCACTGTGCAAACTTCTAGGCTTGTATGGAACAAATAAGACACGCCTCTGTCATTAACAAAGTAAAGCCCAGAGTCTCCCAGGGTGGCTCTGGAGCCACCTACCGATTTTGATCTGTATGTTTTCTCATTTCTGTTACGAGTTTTTCCATGGTTCATATGCTACTGAGTGCATTTTAAAACATCTAAGTGGCAACTTTTTGGTTATCTTCTTGTTATTGATGTCTAACTTAATTGAGTTCTGATTATGTGGCAGTAATGGTGCTAATTCTTCCGTATTTGCCGAGACTCGTTACGTGGCCTCTACGTGGCCTGCTTTCATAAAATAGTTTGTGTGTGCAAGTGAAGAATGTGGATTCACCATCGGAGTCCAGGTTCTCTACAGCTCCATTTCATAGGCCTGTTTGCTGAACCGTTTAAACCTACCATATGCTTTCTGATTTTTTGTCTGCTTAATCTTTCGATTATTGAGAGCAGTGGGTTAAAATCTCCTGTCAGGATAGTGTGTATTTTTCCAAACTTGTAGCTCTGCGAGTTTTTCCTTTATGAATTTTGAGGCTATCTAGTTAGCTGCATACCAATTTAGAATTTTGCCTTTTTGCTAAGTTTATCCTTAGGAAACGATCTTGTTTATTAGTGCCTTTTAATATCTCTTTTGATGATCCTTTTACTGACAACCATTTGGGGCCTCTGTGCTTTGGTGGGGTTTTTTGTTTGTTTTTTATTTTTTTCAAATAGCATATAGCTTCTTAAAGAGCACCTGGCATATTTCCTCTCCAGGCAGGACAGCTCTGCTTTTTGTTTAGTTACATTATCATGATTACTGATAATTTTATTTCTTTCATATTATTTTATACTTACCCTGCCTTTTAAATGTTGTTTGTTGTTGTTCCTTCCTTTTTCTGTTCCTTTAGATTGACCAAGGTTTTTAAAAAAATTGATGTATTTCTCTTCCATTAACTAGTTTGGAAATATAACCTTCTATTTCTATTTGTGTGTACACGATTAATTTACATATTAACTTATTATAATATGTTAACTTATTCTAAAAATAATCTGCTCTATCTTCCCAAACTTATAGCACTTTAACTCCGTTGTTTTACATATTCTTAAGGTATTTTGCATTGTTACCCAAACGAGACATTACTCTTGTTACACAGTCAGTATTTGTTTCGATTTATTCACATTCGCCTAGTTCTTCACTGTTCTTCACGCTCTCACACTTACTTGGAAGTTTCTTTAGCTATAAAGATCTAGTGGTAAAGAATTGTGTTTTTGTCTAAACAGTTATCCAGCTGTAGAATTTTCTGGCCCTCCAACTATGGTTTAGCCATCTAAACCACCCCGCAACCAGAGGGACTGGGTGCCCTGGGGCCAGAGACAGGCAGGACAGCTCTGTTGCGCACTTTCTAGCTGGCGTATGTGAGGCTGCAGCTCACAGATGAGGATAAAACTCCAGACAAAGATACGTGCTCATTATTGACACACGACCACTCTGTATTGCAAAGAAACCTAGAAAGTGTGGAACGCGTATAGAAAGTGATTCAGATACAGCACTTAAAACTGAGGGAGTTCATGCTTTAATAGACACTGAAATCACAAAGGAAGAAGGCCAAGTGCCTTAGCAGTCTCAGTAAAAATATGAAGTTCTTTTTACATGGTAAATTTTGTAATATAAAAAGTTTAATGCCATCTGGAAACTGTGTAATTTACAAAAAAGTCCACATAGGCCAAAGATGGCTAACACTGCATATAAGGAACGTGAATGCCAAGTGGGGACGGTGTCTGAGGAGGGGAGAGGGGACCACAGGTGTCCTGACGTGGAACATCTCTGAAGGATCTGGCAAAAACAAGGGCCCAGGTCACAAACCACATGTACACTCATTTGAGATAAAACAACAAAATATGTGATGAAAATGATACAGTTTTTCCTTTTTGCCTACTTACTAAAAGCAAACCAGATTATTGCATGGTACTTTTCCAACCTGAACTGAAATTATCAAGGCTACAGTTCTCCTTGTGGGTCTGCAAGTGTGCGTGGCTGGGAGGCAAAGGGACATGCACGGACCAGGGACTTACGACAGTGCCTACCTACTGGGGGGGTCACTGGGACAGAAGAGAGCAGGCCAGGATAGTGCGGGTGGCACCTCGTCTCCTGCTGAAACCCAGCAAGTATCAGTGTGAACCATGAGCTTTTAAAAAATGGGATGGAGGTGAGAACTATTTCATTTTGCTGCACATCAGTTAATCAAAATGGATCAAAATATATTTTTAGTAGCTAATTTTTCTCTTGGTATTTTGACTGATTAAAAATCATTCAAGTAGTTGAGTAGTCACTGGTAGAGTCTACTCCCTTGACTGGTGGCCGTGCCGAGGTGTCTGAGAGGGAGTCGTACTGCTCGTCTTCCGCGCGTCTGCATCTGCTGGAGTGGAGGGGGGTGGGGCATTCCAGCTTCCTGAGCTAAAAGGAAATATATCCAATGCTTCCTTCAAACGGCAAGCAAAAAATATGTTTGCAAATGTTACACATATCTATTGACTCCTCCCAAGTGGGGCAAGGAGCCCGTGGCTCTGCAGGAGTCATTTGCTTTTGTCCACGTGGCCTCAATGCTCGGGCCCAGGTGCAACAGCCAACGTAGCCACTACATGCCCTCTTCCTAGATTGCAGAAACAAAATACTGTTCCAGTTATGTTTTCTGTCATCTATGCCAGGAGTCAGCAAACTTTTTCTTAAAAGGCCAGGTACTAGATATTTTTGGCTGTGGGGGCCAAGAGGCAAAATCAAGAATAATTATGTAGGTCCTTATATGACCATTTAAAAAGGTAAAATCCATTCTTAGCTCATGGCCGTAAAAAAAAAAACCAGATGACTGACCAGATTTAGCCTGTGGGTCATAGTTGCCAACCCCTGATCTATACAAAGAAACCTTTGTGAATCATACAATCGCTCAGAATTTTAAGTGCATACTTTTTACAGTGTAGCCTGAAAAATTCACTTTGATGTTTTGATTTTTACATCCATTTCAGTCATACAGAAACACCAAGACTGAGGGTAACATACAGAAGTGGTGACTACAGTGATCTTTAGATTGGGCCTATCATTTTATCACCTTTGTTTTCTCTTCATTGAAATTTGTGTCTAGGGCAAAAAAAAGTCACATATACCATTTGGCTGTTCAATATGAAACCTAAATAACAATGTACCTAGGACAAAACCAGGTTAGAGTCCACGAGGCCTCCTAGCTGGCTTGAGAACCACAGGCAGCGGTCCGGGCGGTGGAGGGTGTTGGCTAGAGGGGGGCAAATCGGGACCCCGGTCCTTCACTCCAGGGATCCTTGGCACTTGGGAAAGAGGCTGCGAGAGCTTTGCTGAGAAAGGGACAGCAACCGTCCGCATATGGAGTTAGAAATTTGAGGTTTATTTTTTATTATTGAGGACCTGATTTTGCTAAATGCACAGTGCTATAAATTTGGCTTTCATTTGCTACTCTGGTACTTTTATTACCATTTTTTCCCTACTAACATAAAGACATTCTCATAGTTGCTTGTTTCTTTATAAAATATTTCTGTTTTTAGTGTTGGGACCAAGGTTAGAATGTGTCATCCTTATTGTTAGCTGTTGAGTTAAATGAAAAATCTCTGTGATGTAGCTCAGGACAACACAAACTGGATAAATATTATCCTTTTTTCTTTTCAGAGGAGTACACTGAGGAGCAGGTGAAATGGTCAGTGTGTGCTTCTAAAGTGAGATACTGCCCAAGGTTAAAACTCCACCCTGGGGGTCTTGATATAAGTGTCCCTCCTGCCAGGCCCCTCATGTTTACCCCATGTGTTGCTGGTGTCCTGGGCCAGGCGGCTGCCCACCTTTGTGTGATAGAACCTCACAGTGAAGGTGGTAGAATTTTAATTTTAGAATCACCTAAAAGATACTTATGTAGGCTGGGCATAGTGGCTCACGCCTGTAATCCCAGCACTTTGGGAGGCTGAGGCGGGAGGATCACTTGAGCCCAGGAGATTAAGACCAGCCTAGGCGACACAGTGAAACCTCATCTCTATAAAAAAATATTTAAAACTTAGCCAGGCATGGCGGCATGTGCCTGTAGTCACAGCTACTCGGGAGGCTGAGGCAGGAGGATCACTTGAGCCCAGGAGTTTGAGGCTGCAGTGGGCTATGATGACACGACTGCACTCTAGCCTGGGCGACAGAGTGAGACCGTCTCTCTAAAAAAACAAAACCGACTTATTTAAATTCTCCAACTAAACTTAGTACTAATGTGATTTTTAGCATTTCGTTTCTTTATTAAAATAAATTAATGGTTACCTCTAATTAGCCTATTCCCTTGTCTTGCCCCAGGCTGGCAGTAACTGAAGCGCACTGTCAGAGCTGTAGGAACAGGCCACCTCGTCTCTGTCCTTGTCCTTGTTTAGCAGTAATTCCGATGCACATCCCAGCAGAAGGCCCCCTGCCTCTCAGGACACAGACATCAGTCTTCCACGGGCGGGGAGCGGGCTGTCCTTCAGACAGCAGGAGCAAGGGGGCGCCAGCCACGAGGAAGATGAGGGTGCAGCTCATGGAGGTGGGTGCTGGGACTGTGAGAACCTAGCAGTGGATTTAGATTTAGATAGAAGAGGTCTGAGGGGCCTGGAGCTGGGAGAAGAGAATAAAATTAAGCAGGTAATAAAAGGCAATAGGAGCTAAAAGGCTAGATTCTGGTTAAATCTAGTTAGACAAGGGATTTTTTTTTTCTTTTCTTAGTTTCCTTATAAGCAAAAAAAAAGTAATTTCAACCTTTTCCTCCAAACTTGATAATTACTTATTGATGACTGTTGAAAATTTGACATTTTAAAAAATTTTTTGAGCTTTTAAAAATAATAGCTATAAATGCAAAGTACTGTTGATAATAAAACCAAGTTGTTCATCCATGTACAAAAAAGGTCAATGTTTTAAAAGCACAAAGTTGCATTTTAAATCACAATTGCATAGTTCTAAAATGCCTGGATAGGAGTTACATAAATTTTTTAAGAAAATTCAAGTTTGGTTGACAGTGGGGCCCAAAGGGTGTTTGCAGGGCTCGGTGGGGCGGAGCAGCTGAGGCCTGAAGCGGTTTCAGCCTGAATTCTTGCACGTTGCTGTGATGTTACACTATTGTAAGACCAGAATTGCTACAGTTTAATACAAATCATTGGCATTTCCTAAACCATTATTTTGTTTTTGGCTAATATAACACTTTCATGTAGAATTCAACTTATATATCCCACCCCCAACCAGCACCTGAAAGCCTTAAAAAAAGCTATTTGTATTTCTGTGTATAAAAGGTACTGCATATACACCTCTTAGCAAAATATGTGCTCCCTCTCCTCTCCCCACCCCAGCACCGTGACCATTTTTGTACAAAATCCTGTTGAAGAATCATATCAAAGATGAGAAGCAGGGAGTTTAAAGGTAAACATTTGGTGAAGTGTGTAGAAAATTCCATGAGCCTCCTACACTGATCCCACAGAAGTCCTGGCTTTTGGTGAATCTGGCCCAGAGGTCCAGAGAAGCCACCAGTGTGTGTGTGTGGTGCCTTTGGGCATGGAGGTGCCCCTCACCCAGAGAGCACACCCTGGTGGCTGTGTGGGGTGACTGCACTCAGACAAGGGAACAGGCTGAAGTGAACACCAAGCCCCTGTCTCTGGGTGCTGCACTCTGGGTTGGTGGGGATAAAAGATGCTTTAGCATTTGGAAGAAGGAAAAAATCTTCCCGGGGACAGGAACTTGTAGCCGTTTCCAGAAGGAAGTCTCAAAGGGCGCGCAGGGGCTCCAGCGGGCAGCGGCAGCGTGCTCAGCGTGGTGGTCTCGGTGCGCCAGTGGCCGTTGGGAGGGGCTTTTTGTGGCGCTTCCTCACGTTGCTGCACAGACAGCTCCTTAAGTTCAAGCTTATCTACTCCTTCCTCTTTCTTGTTGTGCCGTGGTGACAGATTTAATAGACTGAGGACATCTCTTTTGGAAGTCACCGTTCCAGGAGTCCCACGGAAGATTTTCATTGGTCCTGTGGAATGCTGGGGTGTGCTCTGCCAAAACATCTTCAGGTTGTGGACGGCCTGCACCTTCTCGTCAATGGCTGCCATTTTCAGTTTGTCTATGTCGGGAGCGTCAGCTGGACTCGAACGAGCGGAACCAGCGGAGGAGTAGGAGAGAGCTGGGGATGGGGCACTGCCAGCAGGAGACTGATGGCCAGAGCTTGGGGACATGTTCCTTGGTGATTTGGAAATGTGAGCACTGTACGGAGAGCTGGGATACTTCAGTTTGAAGAGAGGCTGGTCCGTCAGGGAAGTCTGGGAGTCGGAGCCCGGCGACGGCCGGCCACTGTGCTGGCCCAGGCTATCTTTGATGGACGTCTCGGAGGTGGTAGGGCTGCTGTAACCAGAACTCACCTTGGGGAGGGATGAGCTCCTGGCTGGGGGCTTTGGTTTGACAGTAACTGGTGACGGCTGACTCTTCTGATGGGAGAGGACAGGCTTGCTGAACGCACTTGTTTCTGACGCTCTGAAGACGGCGGCGCTGTTTGGCACCGAGATGCCGTCTTCCGGATTATTACTCTTGCTCACCTGACTGCCGCTCCTCTGAAGACGCTCTACTGCAATGAGATGACTTTGCGTCTCCTCTAGAATCTTCTGAGCTAACTCTTGTGGATCAAGCTTTGGGTTGCTTTCTTCTTGGGATTTCACAGTACTATCTGTTTCTGTACTAGACTGGTCTGATTCTCCCGTGTCGGAACTTGCTAGTTTTCCAACCTTTTGGAAGGGTGAGTTAGGGCTGGGAATGAGGGTCATTTTAACTGGAGAATTTGGAGTGCTTACACTCCCCTTGGAGCTCACTGAAACTTTCACAGCCCCAGTGGTCCCGGCTCTCGGTTGTTTGTGCTCCGGCGAGAAGCGAGTCGTCCTGTTTTCTTGGTAGGCCGCCAAAGGCTCGGTACTGATGATGGAAAACCCTTCGTATTCTTCTTCCTCTTTGTTGCCTGCAGGGCGGGTCTGGGGAGACAGCTGGCTCCGGGGCAGGGTGGATCGCTGCTGCGGGTAAGCAGCACTCTTGGACCGGTCGTGGTCCTGCCGTCCTCTGGGGCCTCCACCCTCTGACCCCGTCTCGGGCTTGGAGACGAAGCTCATGGAGGAGGCGATGGAGCTCAGGCTGTACACGGAGATGGCGTCCGAGGCGATGCTGTCCGCACCCGTGGGAGAGAAGGGAGGGTGCTGGTAGCCCAAGGGCAGGGCATTGGAAACAGACTGGGCCGAAGCCAGAGACTCCAGGGAGGAGGAGCTGTCGAGGCTGAGGCGCTTGGGTAGCTCCGTGGAATCTAAGCACAAAATGGGAGTGCCCAAAGAGCGGTTAGAATTCTATGTGGTTTTGGTTTTTCTTTCAGAATCACAAACCATCCTTATATGCATAGACGCTAGCAAAGAATTAATGCAAGTGCTACTTGCCTGTATTACTTGAATTAATCTTACAACCCTGATAAACACGGCCATGTTGGAAAAGGTAGCAAACCTTACACAGGGACAAAACACCGAGGCAAGCTTGCAGTTGCGCACGCCCCGGACCTCCACCACCTCTGCCTGTCCCTGGTCTGCTCCCTGTGCTCCTGGGGCTGGGCCTGTGAGCAACCTGCAACGTCCCGAGCCCCTCCAGCTCCGTCCCATCACCCCCTGTGCTGGCAAACCCCTCGAGAGTCATTCACTCGCTCTCGGGACTGCCTCTCCTCCCACCCTCCACTCAGGCTTTTGTCCCCACCTGTTCTTGTGAAGGTCCACACTGCCAGATCCGGTGTCCACTGCTCAGACCTGCCCTCACCACTCCTTCCCAGGCCCCTCCTCATCTTCGTGACCTTTGAACCACAGAGTGCCCTCGGGACACAGTCCTTTTCCCCTCTGCCCTGCACGTATCTGTGCCCTGGCCCCCGCTGAGCTCCAAACCACATAAGCAGCTGCCTGTGAACGTGTCTCACGGACACTTGAGTACTGAACGTATCTGAGGTGGAACTCAAACCCGTTCCTCCCGACACTTTCCTACCTCAGCCAAGGCAATCCTGCTCTGGCAGTCGTTCCAAAAAGCAGGTGCCCCTTTGACCCTTTCTGTCGTGACACACATCCTTTAGTGGATCCTATTGGTCCTGCCTGCAAACCATGGCCCCTGCCGGACCCTGCACTCTGCAGCCAGCTCAGCCCTCGAGAACACAGGTCAAGCTGGGTATGCCCCCAGGCCCCGAAACCTTCTCCCAGGCCCCACAGGGACAGGCACGGGCACCACATCCTGCCCGCTCTGCTGCAACCCTCTCCCCTTCTGGTGCCCTGCCCTGCTTTGCTTTTCCTGCCGGCACTTGTCGGCCCCGCCTACATGCATTTTGACTGTAAGTTCCAGGGGAGCAGGGAGTTTGCTGCTCTTGAACAGTCCCTAGCACATACACAAAACAATGTTTGTTCTCTTTTCCTCCCCTTCCCAAAACGCATGTGCTGCTTCAGCCCTGGAGGGTGTGGCAGCGGTGGCGCGCCTTACCGAAGAGCGACAGCAGGGACTGGAGCGCGAAGTGCACGGTCCGGCGGTTGGCTTGCTTCCCGGTTTTCAGGATGACTTCCTCCTGACCAACTTCACAGAGATCAAAACCTGGAGGAGCAAGAAATAGAAACATCTGCTTCCTCAGGGAAGATCTCATGTACTGAACACGAATACAGCTGTGCCGCGCCTTGTACAATTTCGTGGGAACACCCGCAAGCCCCCGGTCTGCGTGTGGCCAATCATGGGACTGGACGGGGCCCGGCTGCCTCGCCCGGAACAGCCACTGGGTGCAGCCCCTCATGCTGCCTGTGCAGGTCCCCCCGCCTGGCTCTCCCTGTCCCTTCATAGGGCACCGTGGACTGTTCTTGAGAGCTGAGGACCAGAACTTAGACTCAGTAATATTTTGTTGTTTTTTCCATTCTCTCACAAGAGAACAGTCTACTTAAAGACTGTCCAGGACAAAAACTGGCCACTTGGTTCAGCATTAGGACCGAAATTTAAGGCTGGTGCGTGGAAAGCTCTCAAAGGCAAGGACGATGTCTTCATTCACGTTCAGCGTCACCGCTATGGGCTTTCAAGTGAGCTCTGACCACGGAGAATCTGTGTTCCCGGCTGAACCACTCTGTAGGGACTCCATGCTGCCTCTGCCAAAGCCCAGGGGTGCTGCTCCCCAACTTTGACGATTCTGTTGAGACCAGAGTGGGTACAACAAAGGGCACAGAGCTTCCTGAGCAAGAAGCTGGCTAACAAGCTGTTGACACGGCACTGAGACTTATCAAGAGACATTATAGAGGCACCCAATGAGCACGTCTCCCTGGGGAGAAGCCAGTGACAGATCTGTGCCACAGACAGGGACGACCAAGCAAGAATTTAGGGCCTGAAGAGTCTTCAGCATTGAAAATCTTTACTCAGCCTCCCTTGGTAGATCTCTGAGCCCCACCTGAAGCAGTGCAGAACACCTGGTCCTAAGCCCCCCAGGGTCAGGGCACCTGTGATGTGAACATAACAGGGACCTGTATACACAGTGCCGCTGTCGTCAGCATGCTGTGCGTGTCATGACTGCACAGCTGAGCATCGTCACCCGAGGAGACATCCGTGCCTTGCCAGCCCCTGTCCCCTCCCCATCCTTCCTGTTCTCACTCCAGGATTCCGGAACTGGTCTGACGCTGTCATTCCCTTTAGAGCTAGGTTCCCTGGAGGAGCCACTCGGCATTCTGGTCACTATGGGATGTTTTCCTCTGTGAAAGCAAGAGGAAGGTTTCAGAGAATTCACCATTTAATAACTAATAAACAACATAGTTTCCATTAGAAACCTCTGCTTTCACCAAAATGATTTAAATTGGTGGCTTCAATAGAATGGAGTCCTTTCGATCGCTGCAGCCGTGGTGAGTGTTGGCGGTGGCGCCCACTGCCAAGGCCCGAGGCCCAGAGGAGCCGCCTGTCCAGATGCCGGGCACGCGGGAGGCCACTTTCCTCCCGTAGCTCTCAGTGAGGACTTAACGACTGTAACGTGCACACTGGCTCGCCTCTGAGTGTCAGCGTGGAGAGTGCAGAGCAGCGCACGCACAGTCCCAGCCCCAAGATTGTGGGGGTTTCCTTCTGGACTGTTCCCCTTGATACATCTGGGAGGGAGGCTCCAGCCCGGTGTGAGGAAGGAGCTTCCTTTATACAGAAAGGTCTTGGCTTTGTCCTCTTGCTGGCTCACCTGCGTCCCTGGCCCCAAGAAACCTGTCACAGAAGTGAAGACAGAACCACCCTGGGTATGGGTGGGTATGAACTGGCCTTTCTCACTCCTGCCTCCATTGGCTGCTGGCCACATTTATTTAGGTATAAATTTACTGTGTTTACACCAAGAAGACTGATTTAGATCCACAGGAGAAAGAACAAGTAGTCCAACTCTTAAAGGATGCCAAGCGTCTAATGCAGGGGTGCAGAGCCCCGCTGGAGCTTTGTGGGTTCCTCCTTCCCTTCAAAAGACACAAGGTGTCTGAAAACAAATGGAGCCAGCCCAAAGCTGCGGTGAGCTGGGAAAGGTCACACGACAAGGTTAGACAAGATGGCGCAACACTAAATACGCACACTTCACAAGCGGGAAGAAAAATTCCTTTCTAAGGACTCACTGTCCTGCCACGTCTGAGGGCTCGTCCCTGTACAGTGAAGTCAGACTGTGTCACGCTCCCAAGGCCATCCGCTTGCCTCGGGTTAAACTCCAAAGGCTTCCTCTGGTCTCGGCCCACAGGACCTGCCCTCTGCCTCCTCTCCCCACCCCTGCTTCTGCCATCTAGGGCTCCTTCACCTCTAGGGTGCTCCCCTGGGTGCTGGACACACTGAGTTTGCTCCCGTTCTCCCACTAGCAGGCAAACTCGAGGCGGACACGGCTTTTTGTCTTTTGCCCACTGCTGCGTCTCCAGCGCCTGCAACATTGCCTGACGCATCACAGTGTTGGAAAGAAAGCTGTGGCTGAAATGGCTCCCAGGCAAGTCACCAGGCACTTATGTGGGGAGGAGGAGAGAGGCTCAGAGCCTCTTATGTTGTGTCCATAAACGCACCTGCTGAAAGCAGCGACACGGCGGTGCTGTGTCAGCATGTCACAAATGGTGAGAAGGGGAAAGCGAGCGCCCTGGACTGACCACGACTCTGCCGTGTTCAGTTCCAGGTGCCGGTGGTCGGTCAGAGGTGGCTTCGATACTATTTTCCTGCCAGTTTCCAGCAGCCAGTGACAGAGAGCAGTACTGAAACTATTATTTTATGACTCTAATTTTAATCTTCTTTAGCTCCTAACCATGCTTGACCTGTAGCAATGCTGGAATCCAGCAGATTTATATGAAGGCCTTGCGTGCGAATGAGCAAGATGGAATCCCGTGCAGGGGAAATGGGACGAAGCTGAGGGCTGCTTGGGAATCGCGCGAAAGCACTAGAATCTTTAACTATTTTAAAATAATAAAATATCTGAGAAAGCATTGAGGTAAGACCATTAAGGGTCCGTCAGCTTTACGCAACAGAAACCAGGAGGAAAAACAGATTTAGAAAAATAGAAGTAAAGAGACCCATTAAATCCAAGATGCTCCGTCCTACCTAGAGCCGCCAGGAACTCGTGACATCCCGGCAGCCGCCACAGCTGCACGCTGATGGAGACCTGGATGGGAGCCGCGGCGAAGTCCTGCTCCTTCTCGCCGGCCTGGAACTGGACCAGCACCTGGTGGAGCTGAGGAGGAGGCCAGACGTGAGCTCCGCCCTGCCCACTGTCTCCGTCCCTCCGGCCCCCTCAGGACTCGACCTAAGTTACTCTCGTGTCACCTGTCATTGGCATCGCTAACGACCCTCTCGCCTTATGCGTACAGGATTTGAGATTCCTTCTAAGGTGCCTTCATACCTAGTGTCCTACTGTCCTCTCTGTGGGAAGCTCGTGGGGCAGTGGGACAAGAGGTTGTGTGGCCTCCTGGGGCCCGGACGGTGCAGTCAGCGTTCTGCTTCCAGCCTCGCATGAGGGCTTGGGGAGTGGAAGGGGGTGTATTAGGGGACTGGTCACCTCCCTCCATTTTTACTTAGTTATTTAAGTCATCCTTAGGATCTTGCAGTAAGTGGCGCAGAGGAGCCAGCATTACATCTCGGTGCCTCGGCACCCAAGGAGGAGCCCACGTGGCCCACGCCGGTGGCCGTGGCGGTTCAGATTTCCTGGTCTGTGACCTCAGGGGTCTTGTGTGGGTTCACAAGGTGTTACTCACTTAAAGTTGGTTCTGCCCCTGCTGTTGTGGTGGAACTTAAAAGTCAAATCAAGGATGCAAGAAGGGCGGAGCAGGAGGGGAGCCAGAGCAGAGAAAGGGGATGGGCTGCTGGGGCCACTGGCACTGGGCCCCAGCCTGAGCTTCGCAGCCCGCGTGGCTCCGGTAGGGTAGCGCGTGCACACCGAGCTCAGAGTGCGCGAGGGGGGCCTCGGGGGTGGGCGGGTTGAGGGGCTCACCTGACGACAGTTGCTACTTAGAGTAGTACTCACCATTCCAACCATATTTTTAACAGCCTTCGGCCAGCAGATTATAAGAAAAAGAAAGAAAAAGAGAGAGAAAGAAGAGAGTTTAGACTCAAGCACAGGCTGTTATGCAACACGAGCTGATCACTGCTTTAGGAAGCGCCACACCAGGCCCGAGCTCTGACCGGGAGGGGAGAGGAGCAAGAGTCAGCAGGGGACACACAGGAAAACGAACAGCCACACCCAGGCCAGACGTGCACGGGTTGAGGGGCTCAGGGTCAGCAGGCCCTGCCCTTCCTGCCAGCGGAGGCTCGAGCGGGAACGGGCACGGCAGGGCGTTTGCAGGCCACTCTGTAAACCAGAGAGCCTGGCTGAGAGCAAGTCAGGAAAGGCTCACCAGCCGCGGCCACTGGAGGCAGCCTCAGGACACCTCCCTGGGCCTGGGCAGTGTATCCGGCAGGAAGTCCCTGTGCTCTCACCAAAAGCAAGAAACGAAGCAACTGGTGTTTTTTGACTCTCAGCCTAGCCCTGCAAAAGTAATTCTTGCTTTCTCTTTTTGTAGGACACAGTCCTCTAGACCACTTGGGCTCAGGATGTTTGTTTCAATATGCAATGTTCTGGAAGTGTCTTCCTGATACTATTCAACAAGAGGTGTAACACACTTAATTGCAAAATGAGCAGGAACTCAAGGAGACAAGTCACTGAGTGGCTCTGTGTTACAAACCCCAGTGGAAAGAGCCCCGGGTCAGAGCAGGCTCCTGACACCACTCAGAATGTGGAGATTAATCCTAGATGGAGCAGCTGTGGAGATTAATCCTAGATGGAGCAGCTGTATCTCCACATAGAAATACGTCTGCTTAAAATGAAACCTGCTGACAAATGTGTTTAATAGCAACGTATGTGACCTTCTCAAATTATTACAGTCTGACACAAACTGAAAACACTGCTCTGTGCTCCTCAAGGGCTGCTCTACCCTCCGCATTCGGGCTGCCCCCGGGGCTTGTTCCAGACCCTCATTGGCCAGGTGCGGTCACCATGGAGTCTGCCAAGGGCCTACACAATGCCAAGAACTAGACTCCTCAAATTCCAGAATTAGATCTACATTTTCTTAAAAGAAAGCACATCTTTAAACACTGCTAAGCAGTATCTTGTGCTAGAGTTAGCAGTATCTTGTGCTAGAGTTGGCTGTGTGTTCACTGCTGTGCCTCGGTGACTATTTTGTTTCAAGCATGGTGAATACTGTGACCAGAGAGTGAGTGCGGGACACCTGTAGCCGTGCCGGTGCGCTGGGCGTGCTCCTGCTAGCTTAGGGAAGGGGCCGTAACCCTTGTCAGGCAGCTAAAAAAAGTTGGGGGTGGGGATGACAAGGTATAGGAGACCACTGCATGGAGAGTTCAGGAAGTGCCCTGGACTACAGGTGACAGGGGCCCTGAGAGCATCTTCTGAAGGCCCTCGATTCCCCAGGGCTCAGCACTCAGAAAGAACACTGAGAATCCGCCCTCTGCGCCCAGCGTGTGCCAGGGAGGGCTGTTCCCTTACGCCCGGCCCTCGCCTCTTCCTTCTAATCACGGAGGCCAGGAGACCACGTTCATCTGCAGGCCGCTGTTCAGGGCCAAGGCACTCTGCCTTCCCAACTCGGCACAGCCCCCAGGCCTGGGCGCCACTTACCCGGCTGATGAGCTGCTCGCCCGTCTCCGAGGCAGTGATGAGTTTGCAGAGGGCTTGGAGGGCAGGATTGGGCAGACCTAAACCAAGAAAAAGGCAGTGGAAGTTATTCAGGGGCCTCTGCACCCACAATCCTGCCACCATCCCGGGGGAAAGAGCCCAAAATACTCAGCATGGGTAGAATTTTTCAAAAGCTCGGCACAGCCAGACACGTGCATCCACGTGTGATTTGGAAGAGGAGAGTGTGGTCTCTGAGGAAGGCGGGTGGCAGGGGGGCGAGTCCTGACCCTGCTGCAGTCCTCTAAGTGGAGCCACGTTCCCAGGACCCACCTCGGGGCCCAGGCAGCACCACCCCCTCCGAGTCAAGCACCCAGCGTCCCCCTGGCCACGCTGCCACAATAGTGTGGACCGCAGCGTGTGCCACACGACCTCGTGCCGTCCTGGGAAGGGGCCGAGCCAAGGCAGTGTCCACACAGACGCCTCGCCGCTGCAGACGCAAAGATCAGATCACGAGCATGTTCCCTCCAGATGGTACAGTCTGTGCCCGGCTCTCCTAGCCACTCCGCGCGACACGCTCCGGCACCCTGAGCATTCAGGGGCCACAGCTGCTGTCAGCCCAGGGGCCGCCCTGCCCGCGCCCGCGCCCAGCTCACCCAGCAGGGACTGCAGGGTGCTGCTGCACTGCTGCAGCCGGTCGCCGGGGTCGGAGGTCGGGAAGAAGACGGCTGCCGGCAGGCCGCTGGCCGGGGGGTCCAGCCGGAAGCCCACGGCGGTGAGGAGGGCCTGCCAGCCGGGGATACCGCCCACTTTGTTCTCCACGCTCTGCTGGGACGTGTACATGGCGTTGCGCTGCCCGTTCTGGATGCGCTGCAGGGACTTCTCCACCTGGTGGGGCAACAGGGCGTGAGTCAGAGACCCGGCCAGCCCTGGTTGCTCTCCGTGTGGCCTCGAGGGCACACACAGCCCCAGGGGTGAAGCGGGGCTGACTGCTGCCACCCCAGGCAGCGCATGTGACCGGGCCTCAGGACACAACGCTGGGGCATCTGCAAGGGCGTGTGCAGACGGGAAGGATTTATAATCGGAACCAGCAAGGGCTGGTGCAGCTGAAGAATTCTGGACCTGCCCTAAGCCACGGCCCTCGCTCCGGGCTCCCCACCACACGGACACCAAAGCGATTTGTCCGAAAACAAATCTCAGGTCAGGTGCCTCCCTCCAACCACGAGATGGCTCCCACTAGCTAGGATGAACCACTGGCCCTTTAAGACACCCTCACTGCCCCCAGCTCAGAGCCCTGCCCCCACACGTGCCCGTCCCGGGCCCTCGGCTGGCAACGCCCTTCTTCCCAACTCATCCCTCGTCCTTTAGTGCTGGCTTCTGGAGCCCACACCTCTCCTCCCCTCTGCCATGAAGTGCCCCTCCTGTCCTCCTGCCTGGCACCGGTGGCTGGATTCGCTCAAGTAACTGCGATGTTAACTCTCCCAAGGGAGCATTTGGACAGCACCGCAAACAGCTGTCACCCGGCCCCCTGCAGGCCTCGCTACAGGGAAGCTTCTGTCCATCCTGAGCTGCTGAACGCCCTTGAGGCACATGTACTCTCTCTGGAGGGGCACGACAGTTGTCCAAAATGTCACCCCAGGCTTTTCTTACAGTGAGACACGGTTGCCAGGGCCCAGGTGTTGAGGCACTCGCACCAGCCAAGAGGTAGCGAGCCTTCCTGGGCAGGACAGGTGACCAGCCCCCGTGTCCCCTGGGCTGCAAGGGCCTCAGAGACACACTGCCCACTGGAGCGAAGGAGACTCAGGGTAGTTAGAAGAAGGTAGGAGCCGGTGAACTTGACCCATGGCTGCCACAGCCACTCCAGGAAACAAAGCCAAGGGAGAAGAGAAAACCCTCAAACGTGCTGCAGGGTCCTCAAGGCTGAGTGGGGGCAGCCGAGGCCCGGCCTGGGAGAAGAACGCCTAGTGAGTAGACAGTGTAGTTCCACCAACCAAGAAAAGCAGTCTGGGCGGGGGCAAGTACGGACGGACTTTGGGGGTGACAGGGAGCTGAGAAGGGACCTAGTGCCAAGCAACTGAAAGGCTCTGGGCAGTTTGCAAACCCAGGGGAACATCAGTGGAGACAGCTCCCAACACTGTCCAGAAGGGCTACCTCGGGCCTGGCTCGAGAGCTGCGGGAGGAGTGCGGGGAGGGCAGTCCTAACTTGTCCACAGGCCGACTACCCTCAGGCCTGAGGAAACCTCCCTCTGGCAGAACTGAAGCTTAAGACGTCGGCATGACTCGTCTACTGTCAGAAGTACACTGGGAGCTGCCACACCTGTGCCCAGGCATGAGGGTTCTAGAAGCCCTGCGTGGGCCCTCCCCACGAGGCAAGAAGCTTGCATGGCCAAGGGGACATGCCCACCTGGAACCCAGACGCCAGCCCACTCCCAGCCCTGTGCAGACTCTGCCCCGGGTCCTCTGTCTTGAGCAGGGACGGGGCCAGGACGTGTGCAGCCACCAGCCTACAAGATGGCCACGGGGCAGCTGTCTACACCGGGTTTGGACAGAGCTTGGATGTGGCTGGCTGTCTGCCATGCTCTGGGGGCTCCCGGGCTGGGCCTGGGCTGGTCTTTCTGGCACAGAACTCTATGCTATTTGAAACTGCCTTCCAGCCAGGTTGTTACCAAGGTGGAAAGATAGAACAAGTTTATGTCACCATTTCTTGATTCGATTTATAACTTTTAAATGTGCGATGAGAACATGGGGCCTCCGTGTGTTCCCTCGCCCGGCTCTACAGAGCTGGGCAGGCTGGCCGGGCATGCTCAGACTTGGGCTCTTCCAGCCGAGTTCAGGGGAGGACTGGTGTCATCTGATTACAAAATATTAACGTCGCCCAGCTACCGGAACTCTGCTATGTGCCAGGTACTTACATTTTCTCACAACGATCTTGAAATGTTAAAGTTATATCATCCCCCTTCCAGATGAGGAAACTGAGGCTCAGAGAGCCCAAGTGACCTGCCCAAACCCCGTGGCCTGGAGCAGCTAGGGTGTGGGTCCTGGATGACACTGCACACGGTGCCCACCCTTCAGACCCATGGGCTCACCCTGGGGATATCTGCAGAAGCCAGTCAGCGCTGTCCTAGAGAAAGCCCCAGTCGAGGTGTCCTCCGCCTGCTCATGTCCCAGCGGCAGGGAAACCCAGCCCCGCCCCTTCTCACACAGCCCCGCCCCCTTACCAGGTGCAGCAGCACCCGCAGGGCGTCCCGCGCGCGCTCCGGGTGCTGCAGGATCTCCGTGAGGGCCTGGCCGATGAGCGACGAGGGACTGTTCAGCTTAACGTCACTCCCGATGAGCAGGAACCCTGTGGAGAGCACGGGAGGGCACTCAGTGGGCGGCTGGAGACCCCCACCCCCCGGTTTCTACGGCTCACTGAGGCCTCACGATTCAGCCGCAGAAAGGGCAGCAGAGCTGCTCACGGGTGGACTGGGGGCATCCAAGTCACCGGGTGGTGACCTGGCACCTTTTGAGCCCTTTCAAGAATCGACATTATTTAGCTGTTCAGGTAAGTGGGCATGCTGTTTGCAGAGAGCAGCTCGGGAGGTAGCACTGCCTGCCTCACGGCCACCGGGAGTGACGGTGGGAAAGGCCAGTGGTGTCCGAGGCCCCAAAGCCCTGGGCTCTTCCCTGGCTCAGCCCACCCTCCCAAGGAATGCCCTGCCTTGCTTTCCCTGAAATCCGTGTCTGTCTGTCCCCAGGCCTTGTGGGAGGGAAGGTGGTGGAGGGCAGGGGGTGTGTGTGCTCATCTCCTCTTCTGGGCCAGCGGAGGAGGGGGACAGGGAGGCAGCGGCTTCCCTCCAGTTCTCAGAAGCGGCAAATAGCCCGGGCTGGGAAAGACCAGCACGTCCGGGGAACACCCGCGTCCCCGCGTCCCCGTCCTGGCTCTCCCAGCTCTTTTCACGGCATGTCCTTCCGAAACAGGGCCAGGGGAAGCAGTTTCCTTAAGTCCCTGAGCAACTTTGGGACCAACCTGCCCCCAAATCATATAGGGAAAGGGCTTCTAAGAGAATGAGCTGTTTTAAAGATAACAGGGCAGTATCATTAAAAACTGTCTCCCAGAACAAAGCTGTGACTTTTTTTTTTTTTTTTTGAGACAGAGTCTCACTCTCTGGCCTGGGGCGAGTGCCATGGCGTCAGCCTAGCTCACAGCAACCTCAAACTCCTGGGCTCGAGCAATCCTGCTATCTCAGCCTCCCGAGTAGCTGGGACTACAGGCATGCGCCACCATGCCCGGCTAATTTTTTCTATATATATTTTTAGCTGTCCAATTAATTTCTTTCTATTTTTGGTAGAGACGGGGTCTCGCTCTTGCTCAGGCTGGTCTCGAACTCCCGAGCTCAGGACGATCTGCTTGCCTCGGCCTCCCAGAGTGCTAGGATTACAGGCGTGAGCCACCGCACCCAGCCAAAGCTGTGACTTTTATATTGTCTATCGGTAAAACTAAACAAAGACCCTTTTCAAAACTCCTGTGTCTGCAGGCACATGGTGGAGACCCATGCAGAGGGGAAGGGGCCCTTTCAGGAAGGAACGGCCAGGTGGAGGGCCCAGGTTGCCACAACCCTGCGGTACGTTCTGTGGGACTCAGTGGGGCCCCAAACCCCCTGACTGCCAGGAGCATAAAACATGCATCGCGTGATGAGAACAGTAATGGAATCCGGCAGGATCCCCTCTGAGTTCTGTCTCCTGGGAGCGGACGCAGGGTAGCAACGTGGCCAGCCCACTCCCTCTGTGCCTGCTGCCCGGCCACCCTCCCCCTGGCAGAAGTACGGAAAAGCAGGCCAGGTCTGTGCCTGTTGGACCGACTGAATTTCTCTTCAGCCACTTGAGGAAACAGGATACATACTGTTGTTTTTTGAATAGCTCTTTGCAATACCCTACAGCTGTGCTGTGTTTGAAAATTAAACAAAAAGTTTCCATTTCTCAACAACCTGGCCCATCCACCTGGGCCCGCACGCGGCCTGTGGGCAGTGGCCCCTGCAGCCACATGGTCTGCCGGCTGGCTGGGCCTGCCGACACCAGGCTCCACTGCAGGGCTTCCCCAGCTCTGGAAGGTGACACCAGCAGTATCAGAACATGTCAGCTGGATTTATTTTAAGAAAATAGGATTTTCTGGTGTTTCTCTATCTCCCAAGGTTTAAGACACTGTCAGATACTCTGCTGTATGGGTCGGGACCACCGTTACCCACTGCTGGGCCTTTTGCACTGCCTGGGGAGTGGCAGGGGCCAATGCTGAGAGAAGACACAGACCCAAGGACCGTGAGGTGTGTCAGCGAAACGGCCCTGGCTGGGGAGGGGCCGGTGAGGGAGCAGGCCCAGGGTTCGGTCTGCACTGAGGAGGGTCTCCTGCACAGCGGGGCCTCTGGGGGCTGCTGTGGACACCCTTCCCACGGGGACCCCACGGGAGGCAGGGCGTTGTTCAGAGCTGAGAGGTGGCTCTGAACACAGGCTGGGTGCCTGCCTTCTCACTCTCCTGGGACCATTGTCACAGAAACATTGTCCCTTCGCTTCCCAGACCCTTCGAGCCCTCTGCAGGCAGGCGCACTAACAGCATGCATTGTTGGTCTTCCAGAACGTGCAGGGCCCGACGCGTCACAAGACGTCCGGTACCCTCCTTGCACGTCCTCTCAGGTGTGGGTAGGGTGGTATCATCAGCACCGCCACCATCATCTCCTTGTTATTGCTGAGGACACTGAGGTTCAGAGAGGGTAAATATCTTACTTATCTCAGGTCACACAGCCAAGACATGGAGCTAGATCAATCCTAAGTCTTCTGATGACCAAATCTAGTCTTTCCACCACACACCTTCTCTACAGTCACGGTTTAAATGGGGGTGCCATAAAATAGGTCATTCCGTGTGCGCTAGTATCAGGAGTTTCACATGCATACTCTGATGGCGAACAGTTCTGCTGCTCCCTGGTCTAAAAGATGACCTTCATGCCAGTAGGAGAAAACTCGTTTGGCAGAAGGTAAGGGACTCGGCACACAAGGTCTCTCCCTGAATCTCGTGTGGCTGGCCCCGCCCTTCCCTCCCGTCCCCAGCTGCGGGGCCGCGGCCGCGCGCCCACCTGCCCAGTGCGAGGGGTGCGAGAAGGCCTTGCTGCTCTGCACGGCCTTCATGGCCTCCCCCAGGGCAGCGCTGGCCTTCAGGCCGTTCAGCAGGGCCGAGTAGAAGGCGTGGATAAACATCTTGGAAGCAGCCACCGGCACAGGCCACAAAGACACCAGGACACACTGTGCGCCGGCGGCTAGGAAGGCCCGTGTCAGCGCGATGACGCCGTCAGCCGTGACTTTGCTGTTGGACTCCTGGGAGGAGCCGAGCACCACCAGCTTCACGGGCAGCCGCAGGTCCAGGACATCGGCGGCCGTGAGCAGCAGCTCCTGCAGGGGTGGGCAGTCCGAGATGCTCTCCCCGTCGCTGGCGTCGTCCTGCACCTGCAGGGACTCGGGGATCGTGTAAGGGTGGCCAAAGGAGCTCTTGCTGCTGCCGGGGTTGCCGTCCACGCTGGGCGTGAGGACCAGGGCTGACAGCTTCCAAGAGATGTGGGTAGCAAAGTGGACGCACTCCGCCTGGGTCAGGGCACTCATGACCCTCTCCTTGGTGGCCACGCTGCCCACCAGGGGCTGGCAACCCAGCAGCTCGGACACCATGTAGGCTTCCTCCTCCGCCGATGGCATTGGCCCCCATAGCCACCTGTCCATCACAGCCGACGGGAGCTTGGGGTTGCCGATGACAGCCGCCATGGATGTGGAGCTGGAGTAGGTGGGCGGGTTCTTCCTCAGGTGAGACTAGGAGGGGACAACAAGCAGACCACCTGTCAGACAGAACAGCCAGGCTGCCCCAGCAGCCAGCCAAGCACAGGGGTGCCAGCTCTCTGCCACCTGCTGTGTCTTGCCCGGGCCCCCCATCCCCCCAGTAACCTCACTCACTCTAATTATTCCACATCATCTTGACACAGGTGCCTGACTTACTGAGAATCACAGCTGTCATGACAAGCTCTTAGAAACAGGACAGGATGGCAGGAGGGCCACTTCCTGTCATCAGTCCTGAGAGGCCTGGGGGAGGAGGCCCTGAGGTGACAGCTCATGCAGAGGCCGTGGTGCCCAGGACGGCCAGCCTGCCCCGAGACTGCACCGGCCCCAGCTAAGAGAAAAACCCGCTCCCGATACGTCAGGGGCTTTGAAGAGCGACTTTGTTTAAATTGTGCAAAAAAGCAAGTCACTCTCGGGAAATTCAGTCCTTCAGAAGCTCTGGGTACTGAGAAGATGATAGGTAGTTCCCTTCCACCTTATACGCTGCAAAATGGAAAATATCACTGAATCATAAAACCAGCATAAAGAAGCAATATGTTCTGATTTTTCCCCGTGATCACTTTTGATACTTTTTGAGAAACTCAAGTATCAAGTTATCTCAAAACAACTTTTTGATGCCCCTGTTTAGGGACGCCTTAAACTCTGGGGAAGAGAAACAGCAGGCGCCTGTCAGGAGACGGGACCCTCCGAATCCCCGACTCAGTTGGCAAATAGCTAACTGACTCCTGTCAGCAAAATAGCAGCTTTCTGGAGGTGGCACCACCTGACACCCAGGGGGGCGCTGGGCGGCGGCAGCAGCCCCAGGTCAGCTTGCTGCACGTCTGGGATTCTGGGAGTCACAGTGAGCCACGGAAAGTTGAGAAACTTGGAGGAAATAATTTCTTTCACTTTGAACTGATTCTGTCTCATGAGAAAAGTACTATAAAGCAACAAAAGTGGTCAAAATTAAGATCTCCAAAAACTTGCGAGGCAGAAACTGGTCCCTGTTAGACCATGCCAATGGCCACAGTCTTAACAAAGAGGCCAAGACAGGTCCCTGGCGGCTGCCCTCGCACGTGGCCTGCAGCCTCGGTTCCTGACCCGGCCTAGGAGAGTCTGGAGAAGGGGAAGACGGTTCGGGGTTGGCTCAAAAGTCTCTCTACTCAGGTGGGCAGGGCCGGGCAGCTGTGGGGTGAGACCCGTGACTGCGGACGGCCCGCTGCCGCCCTCTTGATTTTCACAGACGTTTCTGTCCAGACCGACTTCGCTTGCTAATGAGACCTGCGTGGCATACTGGGCTCTCTTCCCCTCGACACCGCTCTCCCCGTCCGCCGTCTCTGCCTGTGGCAGCGCCTGGTGCCCAGCCCACGGTCAGCTGGAGGGCCGGGGTGAGCGGCACGGCATCTGCTGTGCCTCACTGGGTGTCGTGTGTGGACCGGGGGGTGACAGCTCCCTCAGGTGCCCAGTCGGGCCTCAGGCCTGGCTCTGTGCCTCTAAGCAGCTCATGACCCTGATGCCACAGCAGAGAAACTGAGAAGGAAATGTGAAAAATCACGGCTTCCTGAGGTAGTAAAGAGCTGCCAGGGGTCACGGGGCCTGTCCTTTGGATAGACCTACTCTAAAGTCACCTGCCTGGGAGCAAACCGTAAAATTGACGCTTTTGAGGAGATCACAGCCTAGGCCTTAATAGCACAGCCGAGTCTGGCCAGACCGGGCCTCGAGACCCCCGAGCGCGTGTGTGAGTTACCTTGGACTGCGGGCCGAGGGAGCGGATGGAGGGGACGGCGACAAGGCCGAAGCGCTCGTAGAGGTACTCGTTGGAGGAGCTTCCCTTCAGGAGGGCGAAAGGGATGAGGTAGAGCTCCCCCTCCAGGACCAGGGTCAGCTGCCGGTGCCGGCCCACCGGGCCGCTGGAGTGCATCAGGCCCTGCGGAGTGACACAGAGAGGCTGACACGGGGCAGGGGTTCCGGCGCCGGGACACCGGGCGCGGCAGGTCAGAGACGCAAGAGCGAGCGGGGAACACGGGCACGGCGGGGCGGCTCAGCGGGGGCTTCCGTCTGCTTCCCAGACGAGGAGAAGGTCAGAGGACAGTTCCCCAAAGTCTGCAGGCGACCTGGAGCCAGGTGGGAGAACAGGGTCACGAAGGGGGCCGGCCCACAAAGCACAGACAGCCCCAGCGGGTCCGGTGTCGGCAGGAGGCAGGGAATGAACGCAAAGGGCGGCTGTCCCAGAAAGCTCTGCGAGTCGTGGAATCCCCCAGGGAGTTGGCACGGACACCCTGAGCGAGGTGTGGGGACTTCTCTCAAAGCACGCGACGAGGACTGGACTGGAGCGGGACCCGTTTTCTGTTATGGATGGACAAGAGGCGGGAAATTCGGAGTGAAGATCGAAGGTTTGGGGACTGGGATGACATCCTGGAGAAGCTGGGGAGCGGCTGGGCTCTAGGACCTTGTGTGAGCTGCGTTCGTCCTCTGAGGAAGAGTGGCCCCTTGGCCCTGGGGGTGCTGTCCCCACTTGCTCCCTCTGGGGACACTGGGGGATGCAAAGGCCGGGCGCGAGGACATGAGGGAGGGGCGCAGGGAGAGCCGCAGCACGCACCACTCGTCCCGTTCTCTACGTTTCTTTCTGGAAGGGCCGGATGGGCCCGAGGCAACGTGCATCTCAGTGAGGTCAGTGGGCGGCGCGGGAAACCGGTCTGCGCGCAGGCCGAGCAGGAACAGATGAAGCAGAAGCTGCTGCCTCCCAGAGCCCGCAGGGGAAGAAGGTCCAGGGTCCCAGAGCCCACACGAACTGGGCGCCACGGCAGGGCTGGCTCCCGTCACCCTTGCCCGTCTGCCTCGGGGTGGTGACAAGTGGGGTGCCCACCGGGGCACTGCTGTGCCTGGGGAAGCAAATGTGCTCGCCTGGCCCATGTGGCGTGCCGCTGTGGGCACTTGGCTGAGGGTGGCAGAGGCACTCGGCTAACCCAAAGTGACATATGCCTGGCGGGACATTCAGTCTCTACAAACCCCTTATGATTTTTTTTTCCTTATTTAAAAAAAATTCTAGCTACATTTAAAGAAAACAGAAATAAAAATCATGGGGCCAATTTGTTTCTGGTTTGCTTTAAGAGCCACGGGGTTTCCCAAGAAGGGGAAATGAACTAGAGTGCGCCCCAGGACGGAGGAAGTGGGGGCGTCACGGTGCCCCCCGTGCTGTCTGTGGGTGAGTCCTGGTTAGCACAGGGAGGTGGGAGAGCTGTAAGCACCTGGGCCCTGCGCCCCTCCTCGGGCCACGCCTGAGGCCCCGGCAGGTGGATGTGGCTCAGTGGGCTGCTCCCGAGGCAGTGCCACCATGCTGTGGAGTGTGCCAGGGAACCTGGACCCAGCCGCGGTGGCAGAGCTGATGGTGTCCTGACCTCGGTGATGGGGTCAGCGGCTATGACAGAGACAATCACTCACGTCTCAGCGAGAGCCGTGCTGCCCGAGATGTGGGCAATGTGGGGCTTGAGCCACCTGCCATGTGCAAAACTGGACCCACCCTCAACTGTTCCAGAGTCACCAGGCCTTGTTGTGACAAGGTGCTGGCCTCAGCCCCATGGGTCCTCCTTGGGCTCCTGCCACCTAGGCCCAAACCCCAGCAGGTCTCTGTCAGATGTTGTCCCACAGGCCACTGCCTTCACCAGGACACCTGCCATGACAGCAGCTAGATGTGTGAGCCACAGGCAAGCTGGGCGAGGTAAGGGACAAACGCTGGGGCTGCAGCTGGCCTGGAGACAGCGCTGGCAGCTGTCTGCGCAGGAACTCCACTGACGACCCTCAGAACCTTCCCATCTGAGGCACACGCCTAAAGACTAGTGACTGCATGTCCCTGCAGGCAGCGCGTGTGTCCTCTCTGACACTCCACGAAGGGCAGAGGGGTCATCTCATGGGGCCCTGTTGTTGGAAGTCGCTCTCGCAAGCCAGATCTCAGCTTTCCCTCCAGCACTGGCGCCTACTGTGGACTATAGGAGGCCAGGTAAGTTTAGGACACAGTCCCTGCTTGTGAGCTTACGATGATACGCTTTAAAAAATAAATGTACACAGGAAGCCATTATCGAGTGACACTCAGTAATGTTAAATATAACAGCACCACAGCAGTATATAACGCCAGCCCAGAAGGTGGGAGTGCCCACCCGGCTCGAAGCTGAGCCCTTCCCAGGAGGCTGCCCGGCACTGAGGGCTGGGGAAGGCCAGGCCTGGGCAGGGGGGGAGGGGTACGGGGGCCAGACTGTGGAGCCTGAAGGGCAGGCAAGAAGGTGGCTCTCACTGGCTGCAGGGACCTGCCGCGCCTGCTCTAGCTGAGCTCCACGAAGCACTGGGAGGCAGCCTGCCTTGCAGGAGGGGGCTGTGCTGAGAAATGCAGACCAAGGCAATGCACTCCGAGAGAGGGGACGAGGAGACTTGCTGGGACTTGGCGAGAGTGACCTTAAGGGACGAGGAGAGGGAAAAGTCCAAAGCCATAGCCTGGGAGATCAGAAGGCCGCTCGCTGAACCTCATATCCGAATTTCTAGGCCCGGGATAGTGCCCGGCACTGGCACTGAGCCTGGCACATGCGTACAACCCTGGGCGAGGCCCCCAGTGGGAACCCTGTCCAGGCAGCGTGAAAGAAGGTGGGTGACAGCCGCAGCTGCTCTCTGAAAGGCACGGGCTGGTGGAGAGATGGGGCGCACGGCAGACTGGCAGCTCTGGTTGAAAGGCGGAGGGGGAAACTGACAGGACATGCTGGAGAAGATACCTGGAAACCGGCTTCTGGGTTCCGCCTCTGGCATGTGAGCGCTGCCCATGCACAGGAAGATTAGCTATAGTCCAGTGTGAACTCGAAAAGGGAAAAGCGCGATGTCTCCGTCCCAATTACATTTTGTTGGCGAGATTACAAAGCAGAGTGTTCCAGGAAGCACTGCTCTGTACCTGGGGCTGTCGGCCGAGGACAGGGTATTTGCTGGTTGTTAAGTCTCGGGTTGGAAAGAGAAAAGGGCTCAGGCATCGGCCTTACAGCAGCAACTAACAGAGAGTCCAACAAATTCTAACAAAGACTCAGGTCTTCTGACCTCCGAAGTTTCTAGAAATTGGATCTTCTGAAGCAGAACAAGACAAGGAGGCCAGGTGTCCCAGGGCCTGTTCATTCCCCAAGGGCGCCGCCTTCATGCTCACCCACGGGCTGCGACCCCGACCGGCGCAGTGTGAGTCCAGGCAGCAGATGTTACTTGAGAACTCACTGTGCGCCAGGCCGGGTGATGGGAAAGGAACGACAGAGTGTCCCAGCAGGGAGGCCACCACACGCAGCACTGCAGGGCTGCCCTGTGGCCCAGCGACAACAGGGATGTAAGGTTATAGTAGAATCTCCCCCCGTATGTGCTTAAAAACTTTATCGATTACAGCTCCTTAGAATTTCCCCACCCCAGACTGGCAGTTTCGATTGCACCAGGAATACCTCCCCCACGGCCCCTTGGAGAAGTTTGTGTAAAATTAAGTCTTTGGAATTTCCCCGCCCTGAAACCAGGTTGTGCAAGATTAGACCCCCAACCCGAAACTCCCTCTTATCCCCCTGGCCACCTGCGTGTGGTTTTTGCCTTTATAAACCCCAGTGTCATAGTTCTCAGCGCGGCAGCTAGCCAACTTGGTAACGCTGTGCGCCCCTGCGCTGCGCTGGAAATAAAGCCTCTTGCTTTTTGCATCAAGTCTCGGTCTCCGCTCGCTTTTCAGGGTGGTCGTCTCTCCCCTGGGCCCACCGTGGAATTATCTACGGTCTAACATTT
>RJWJ010019791.1:0-29769 GCA_004363605.1 Indri indri | reverse complement strand
GCCACTGTGCTGGGCCTCTTTTTTTTTTTTTTTGAAACAGGGTCTCATTCTGTTGCCTACCTTGAGTGCAGTGGTATCATCATAGCTCACTGAAACCTCAAATTCTTGGGCTCAAGCAATCTGACTCACAAGTAGCCAGAGATTGCCTCAGCCTCTTGAGTAGCTGGGGCTACAGGCATGTGCCCCAATGCCGACTTTTTTTTCTGGTTTTTTGTAGAGATGGAGTCTCACTAAGTTGCTCAGGCTGGTCTCAAACTTCTGGCCTCAAGCAGTCCTCCTGCCTCAGCCTCCCAAAGTGTTTGGATTGCAGGTGTGAGTTACTGCACCCAGCCAACATAGGCTTTTTCATTATAAAATGCTTGTCAGGGAGAGTGAGGAACTGGTGCCAAAGGTGCCGAGGCACCGGTGGAAGTGGGTCATCTTCGCAAGGGTGTTCGCAGACTGTCCTGAGGGGAGTAGTGCAGGAAGGATCTGGGATGGTCAGAGTCTAAGGAGTCTGGCAGAGCCCCTCGATGAGCAGTTCCTTGTACCCCGCACTGAAAGAGAGGAGAGGGACTTGTGTGGAGAAGACCTTGAGGCTTCAGGGATGGAGAATACTCCACTGGCAGGCCACCCCTTGTCCCTCGGGGAAGCAGTGTGGTGGGGGTGGGCATCAGATCCCACCCTGATCATGTACTGGCTCTGTGCCCCAGGACCCCCTCTGGCAAAATGGGGATAATGGCAGTACTTTGAGGAGCACTACTGAGGTAACATTTTGGCTGCATGGACTGAGTTTTAAAATCAGGATTTGTCCAAGGCTAAAATGAAATATTAGCATCATAGAATGAATCTTCAGGATAGAAAAGGAAATGAGAAATGTTATCAAAATAATTGACAGTATTATTACAACTTTATTAAGGTATTTAGTGGCCAAATTTTTTTTATTTCTTTTTTTTTCTTTTTTCCTTTTGGTAGAGACGGGGTCTTACTCTTGTTTAGGCTGGCCTCAAACTCCTGAGCTCAAACAGTCCTCCTGCCTTGGCCTCCGAGAGTGCTAGGATTACAAGCATGAGCCACCGCGCCCAGCCAGTGGCCAAAATTTTTAACCAATATTTTAACAAGTAGATATTTTCTTGCAGCATTTTAAAATATCTTTTGTAGGAAGTGACTAAATTGTATAGTCAGGAGAGAAGCTAGAAATGCATAAATAAAAGTATTTAGTACATCGGCTTCAGTATTTAGTACAGGTTTTGATTTTACATCTTTGTCAATTCCCTTTGCAAATACTTACATATCACTTTAACATAATTGCCTCTGTGTGAGTTCTTAATCGAATAGCTATCAACAGGATGGTATGTATATATATATATGTATATATATATACACACACACACATTTTAACTTTATATATAAGTTAAAACATGTAGAATATATGCAAGCAATATAATATGTAAGTATAAATTATATATAAATTAATTTTAACTAAATTTTGGGATAATTTCAGACACAGAAAAGATGCAAAAATAGTACAAAAAATTCCCATATACTTTCATCGAGATTGTCCTTCTTTCTTTCTATTAACATTTTTCTGAGCTATTAGAGAAAAAGTTGTAGACACAATACCCCCTTACTTAAGGGGCATAATTTCTCAAGTTGCTAGATTGCTTCTCTGACACTATATAGCATATTTGTGAATGCTATGTGAGATGAAGGGACAAGATATGTCCTAAAAACAAGAACATTCGCCACAGTGTAATTACCAAAATCAGGAAATTAACAGAGATAGTACTATTGTCTCATCTACAGAACTATACAAATTTTGCCAATTGTCTTACTGATGATTTTTGTAGCAAAGGAAAACATTTAAAAAAAATACTTGGCCCAGATGAGTCTAAAATCACATGTTACACTTAGTTGTTGCTTGGTTTCCTTCAATTAGAATAGTTCTTCAGCCTGTCTCTCATGTTCTTGACTCTTTGATGATTACAAGCCATTTATTTTGTAGAAGGACCTTGACTTTTGTTGTTTTCTGGTGTTTCCTCACAAGTAGATTTTGGGCAGGTTCTTTTTGGGGCATCTCCTTAGGAGCACTGTCCTCAGAGCACCATCTTTTCCCATTATAGGTGATATTAATTTTCATCGCTTGGTTAAAATCATGTCTGCCAGGTTTCTCCAAGAAAGTTACTATTTTTCTTCTTTGTAATTATTCAGTATCTTATGGAAGATACCTTGAGACTGTGTAAATATCTCATTTCTCCTCGAACCTTCTCCCACTGATTTTAGTAGCCATTGGTGAGTCTTGCTAGAAACAGTTATTACTGTGGCAGTTGCCAAATTTAAAAAATTTGACATTGTAGTGAAAGAACAATAGTTTCTTAAGTTGTAGATTATCTCTGTGACACTATAGAGCAGTAGTCCCCAACCCTTTTGGCACCAGGGACCAGTTTCATGGACAATTTTTCCACGGACTGGGGGGAGGGGGGAATGGTTTCCGGATGGTTCAAGCACATTGCATTCATTGCGCAATCCAACCTCTCTGCTAATGATAATCCGTATTTGCAGCTGGTCCCCAGCACTAGCATCACCACCTCAGCTCCACCTCAGATCATCAGCCATTATATTCTCATAAGGATCTAGATTCACTAGATCCCTCACATGTGCAGTTTACAGTAGGGTTTGCGCTCCTATGAGAATCTGATGCCACCGCTGACCTGACAGGAGGTGGAGCTCAGGTGGTGATGTGAGTGATGGGGCTGCTGCTCACCTCCTGCTGTGCAGCCTGGTTCCTAACAGACCATAGACCAGTACCCATCCGCAGCCCGGGGGTTGGGGACCGCAGCTATAGAGCATATTTGCGAATACTAAATAAGGCTAAATAAGGTAAAGATACAAGATATTTTGGGGTCTCTCATTTTAAAAAAAATAAGTTTTTTCTTTTCACAGTTGTTATAGTTTTTATTATGTCTGGATCAAAGGTGATTTATCAAAAAATATAGTGTATCATTTTGGAGCTTTTTTCCTTGTGAAATGTTGAGATAGCAAAGTTGGCATTCTGCTCTGCATTATTCATGGGATGTGAGTAACTTCCTAGTTAGGTTTTTAGGTTTTTGTCTTGATGACTTCTGTGGAGTTTCTCACAGTCTGGATTTTGTTAAATGCAACCCCGTGATATCTTTTAACATGTTTCTCTATCCCCTGTAGTTCTTGAAAATTATTAGATTTAGATTCTTGATCAAGCTTCAAAGTGTCCTCCCTGCCTCCTTCTCCCCTTTCTCCCCCTCCCCGCCCACTTTTTCAACTTCTTTTTGCAAGACGGCTTCATAGATGTTGTCCTTCCATCAGAGATGCTTAAGGTCTGATTGTCTCTCTGTGATGTCAGCAGCCACTGATGATCAACACCCACATCCTTCACTTCATTGCCAGTTTCAAAATGATGATAGTCTCTTTGTATCATTCCTTCTTCATCTGTGAGCTGTAATATTTTTTAAAGGAGAACTGTTTAGTTACCTTGGATCAAAGGCCAGCAGACTAAGGTCTATAGGCTAAATATAATCTGGCACTTAATTTTGTAAAGTTTTATTAGAACACAGCCATGCTCATGTATTTGCGTATTGTTTAGTGCTGCTTTTGCAATCCCAGGTGCCCAGTTGAGTAGGTTGTGATTGAAGCCATATGTGGCCCACAGAACTGAAAGATTTACTGTCTGGCCCTTTACAGAAGAAGTTTGCTGACCCTGCTCCAAATCATATGGGAAAGCAGTTTAAATGCTTGATTCGTTCTCTTAATCTACCAGTTTCCAGTTGGTTTCCTATCATCTTGTAAAGGTGACCAATGAAGTGTTTTTTAAAAAATATTAATACGAAATGGATTTAAACCTACTTAATATCTTCCAATCCATTTGCAATTATTATCCTTTTTGATACTCAAATTGTCCCGTCTTTAGCCAGCTGGAGCCTCTTCAGGTTGGCTCCTGAGTCTTTTTGACAGAATCCTGGTGGTCTTTGATGCTTCTCTGCTTGCAGGTATGGCAGGATGTGCCAGGCCCATCTTGGACATTTCTTATCCCAGACCTGGAGCTGGCCATTTCTACAAGGAACTCTGACTGCTTTTAATGATAAAGGTTATTTAGAGACCATTGTCTGAACATTAAGGGTGCATCTACAGCTACTAAAAGTTATTCTGTTTAATATTATGAGGGAATCAAGCAATTCCATAGAAATTAGAAGTAGAATATAATATTGCTATTGTAATCCAAAAACATTTCATAAGCATTTATTTGCTCTAGAAGAATATATTCTCTTTTTTAATGTGCTCAATATTAGTAATGCTGTTAAACAATTTCCTGTTTTTGTTTAATAATTGTATAACTGTACGTGATAATTGTTTTCTATATAAAACATGCTTATTTTATTCTTTCAATAAAAAATTTACATAAATATTTCTACCAACTCGATAGCATTTCAACAGATAAAGCTTATAAGGAGATTTTCACTCAAGTTACATGTACAATGCTTACCTATTTTTGAAAGTGCATGCTCAGATAATGACAGCAGATCCAACAGCATGCTTCATTTCCTTATGTCTCACCTTATTACACTAATTAGATATGTTGGTCACCTATGTGATATGTGATCACATGATCACTGATCAGGCAGAAGTTCAGGCCTTCTGAAGATTGAAACAGAAGCTGGATAACAGATTTCCATTGAATACTGAGGCCGAGCCCATATTTTGATATATTCCTAGGACCTACCTTTTAGTTGCTGAGATTAAATAAGGTTGTACATAAGCACACAGAATAGTGCCTGGCACATAGGATGGGCTTTGTTAAGGTAAACTCATTATCTACTTTAGTGGTGCTGAGTTTTCTGAATCTTGCTAGCCCCTACAAAATTTAATCTCTATGCTGCATCATTCCTGGGGCACTTACTTACATTTAATTTTACATTGCTATTTTTCTAGAGTCCATATTCATAAGGACTCTGGCTTTCATATTTCTCTTTGATCATCATTGTCCCTAACATAGTACCTTGCACACAAAGTCAGCCTTGTTTCTGCACGTGTGTGAATATCTGTTATTGTTTATTTACATTTCCCCCTTTTTATGCACAGCATGTAATAAAATAAATAGCAAAAACCTGTCTTCCTCCTAGACATTTTTAGGTTAACAAAGGAAACCCTTGTTCACTTCTGGAATCTTTCAGTGTGTAATTTTTGATAAGTTGATCATTGGTGGTCGATCATTTTTATTTTGCTTTTTATAGAAGTTTTCTCAGTTCATCCAAGAATTGAGGCTATACATCCTTTGAAATAAATAAAGCAGTGGTCTGTGCTGGTGGTAGAACTTTGAGTCTGGCCCGCTGTTTTGTATCTGTGGACTTTGCTTCATCTGTGAAACTGGGAGTATGTGAGCAGTTGTGCAGGCCATATGGTTTTATAGGCCTGTGCCAAGGAAAATACTTGAGAATTACATTAGCAACTCCAAGGCATTTTGGCTGCTCTGAGAGGACACATGATAGTTTTCCAGTTATAGGAACAAGAACTTTTGTTTTATACTGAAGTTTTGTATAGGCTATGAGAACAATAGTGCCTCTATCAGCACTTTCCAGAGTAACATCCTTGGGATGTTAATAGGTAGAACACACTGGGCTTCATTTCTGCGGGACTTCTCAGGCCTTTAACGTGCCAGTGTGCACCACGAATGCCTTAGAGGGGAATGTATTATGCAGGATTCCTTGGGCTTTTTTGACCAAGGCTTTCCTTGTGTATGGAGTACTACCCTTCACCACTACCCTTCCTCCCATGCATAAGTCTAACCTTGTACTTCCCTGCCTCCCAGCCTTAGCTGTGGTTCCCTGCTATAAATTCTCAGCTCTCTGTACATGAGCACATTTCACTGTTGGTAAATATGTGGCCCAATAATTATCTGATACACACGTGTCTCCTCTGGATCCTAAACTTGCTGAAGAAGGCAGGAAGTGGGTCTGTTTTGTTCCCTCTTGTGTTCTCAGCACCAGGCATATAGAAGGCCCTCAGAGGAATATTTGTTGAATGAAGGAACTGTAGAACTTTTTTCTCCAAGTAGTGTCTAATGGGACTTGTGTTCTATAGAACGCACTTTAGGAACTATAGATTGGTCTGTGGTACCGCTCACCTCTTGGTACTTCAAGTTCAAATAACTAGAATAATGTAGGTCTTCATAAGTCCAGTTAATTTATTCAGTATATCTAGCTAGCAGGGAACTGTCAACTTACTTAAAGATGAGGCTCAGCGCTTCAAATAATTTGTCTCAGTGGCACCCAGAGAATCAGGCAGGATCAGAACCTTAATTTCTCAGTACCTGTCCCAGGGCCGGTCACCCACAGGCCCGTCTGCACCCCATCGTAACGTTGTTAGTTACATAAATAGGAGCCAGTGTTTCAGACTGTCGGAGGAAGGGGGGGAATCAGATGCCCCTTTGTACACTAATTAACACAGGCAGAACAAAAGGCCCAGCTTGGTTTTCAAGTTCAAGTTTGGCTCGTATGTGGTCCTCAGTGAAGATTATGATCTTGAATAAATTAAAAACAAATGTTAAAGAAGTCATAATGAGGTAGAAAAGGGAGTTCAGGATTCTGGTTTTTAAACACTCGGGGTAAACAGACTTTTCTTTAAAGCAGACATTCACCTCCCCTCCTCTGCTTTACCAGTCCCTGTCTTGAACTTCTGTGTTTCATCTTCATGATCATTGTGCATTTTGACTGAAATCAGCGAAGTGGGTAGGTATGTACATGGAGCCTCGTGTCAGTGAGCACAAGCCTGGTTCACCATGCCACGAGCTCCACTGAATTAGGAAAATAGCACATTGAGAAGTTTGGTCAAATGCCCTGAGTCGAAGGGAATCACATATTTGGCAAAATGCCCTCCTCTGAACGACCACCGCTGCCTGCTGTCCTGGCGCGGCTTCCTTTCCCTGCAGCGTGCTGTGCTCACGGCGGCTGCTCGGGGAGGGAGCGCACAGAATCCCCCTGTGTTCTTCTCCCCCAGGCCGAGTTCCCAGCACATTCTCGACCAGGCCAGGCCAGTCCTGGGGAGCTTTGGGGCCCGGTGAGTTTATGCAGTAAATGGGACTCTGTATGTATATGCCAAATTAAGTCTGCAGGCAGTCTTTATGAGCACAGTGACCGTTTTACAGATGTAACGAAGCTCAAAAGTCCAGTGTATGTTTGCAGTCTCATTCCCCATAAAGTTTCCGTGAGCACATTTCAAGGGCTCTGTACATGGAAATTTAGTTCCTCTGCTCGTACCGGCACACCTCTTCACCATACCGAAGTTTGCATCGTATTATTCTGTGTGTGTGTGTGTGTGTGCGCGCACGTGTGTGTGTGTGCACGCGTGTGTGTGTGTGTGTGTATGCAGGCACACATGCGTCATGAGCAGTTCTCATCATCATGTCTCCAGTTTTGCCGCCCAGAAGACATTTGGCAACATCTGGAGATTTTTTTGGTTGTTAGACTTGGGTGGGGAGAAAAAGGGGACATACTATTGGCATCTAGTGGGTAGAGGTCGGGGATGTTGCTAAATACTTTACAATGCACAGGATGGTCCCTCACAACAAAGAATTACCTGGCCCCAAATGTGCATAGCCAAGGTTGAGAAGCCGTGGTGTATATTCACACATATACATACATATATACAGTATACAGTTATTTCCTAGAAAGATCTTAGAGATACTGGTTGAATTTTAGTTACAGTTGAGGAATCTGAGGCCCAGAGAAGTGAAAAGAGTTCCTAACTTCACAAAACTAGTGAGAAACACAGCAGGACTGGAACCTGGGCTTCTCATTTCTCCGAATGGTACTTTTTGCAGTGATAACAATTTCATTCTTTGAGTGTTCTCTGTGTCCCAGAGGAGTACTGTATATATTACTTTGTCTAATCTTCAGAGTGACCCTTCAGGTGGGGACTGTGGTTATTCCTGCACTACTCAAGGGGAAATCAGGGCTCAGAGAGGTCAAGATCCTTGCCTGAGGGCACTGAGCAATCCAGGGGCAGGGACAGGCTTAGAACCCAGATTCACCTAGCCCCTACCAGGCGATGCTGCCTCCCTCAGGGCCATGCTGGTGGCTTGTGTGAGCCCGAGGGATGAGGTCTACACAGTGAAGGTGCTGGACTGGGGGACCCATGGGGATCCTTCCAGGGGCTACATTCTGAGTCTTCAGTTTGGAAATGGCCAATAATGCCTGAACTTTGTCTTTAAGAGGCCCTGAGCTATAGAACCCACAGGATTTTGGGGTCTGCAGCACTTGCTAATGAGGCCTCTGGGTGAAGAGCAGGAACAGTGGTGGCCAACCGACCTGCATGGGTCCAGGAAGAGCCAGGTAGGGTAGGATGAGGGACCCTGACTGGCTTTCCTGCCTTCCCTTCCTCTCCCTCCTTCCCTGTGCTGGGGAGGAGGTCTCGGGGTTAGTGGGAGGTGAGGGGCAATTAGTGGTAATTACTCATCATTTGTGCGGACAGGGGGCATGGCTTTTAGAGGTGCCTTCTGGGATGGAGAGCACCTGAGGAACTCAGAATGCTGCGTGGAGGACAGAGAGCAAAGCAGGAGGGAAGGTGTGGGTTGCTCCTAGGAATGCCGGCTTCGCCTGCTCCCCACTGCAAACGAGGAACCAGCCTCACAGTGGTGTAAGCGCTGGCTGAGCGGGCAGGAGGTGGGGGCAGGGGCTGGGGAGCTGGTGGGAAGTGGAGTACATGGCCCTCGACATCCACCCAGAGCCCCCCTCCGCCTGCTCTAGGACTCCTGCTCTGTCTCCTGCAGCCAAACCCGAAGAGCCGACTGGTGAACGGATATCGTTTTGCTTCCTGTCCCTGCTGGCGTGGTGCTAGAACGGGGGAGATCCATCCCACTCTGGGAGCTCTCTCACCTTTTGGGTTTGGTGTCCAGGAAATCACTGACTCCGTGTGAAGCTGAAACTCGTCCAGAGCTCTGAAGTCCAAAGTCCTGTGGGCTATTTTGGTATATATTAGATATATTTTGTCGCGGGGAGATGTGAGCCTGTTTAAAAATAATTTCCGACCAAACCTTTTGCTGAGTTTTGATGGCAGAAAGGGAGCCCACATTCAAGTCCTAAGAAAAACCATTGTCTTTGAATTTCCAAAATTGCCATAGTTTAGGCTAGATTAGATTATTTTGGGGAAAGGGGGACGATAAAGTTTCCCGTCTCCTTTTGGAAAAAAAGAGATTTTCTGTTTTCAATGTATCTTTCATCTGCATGTCCTGCTTTAAGAAAATGTGATTATGCCTCTCTGTAAGTGGATAATTGAGCAGAATAGCATGTTAATTTATCTCAGCGAGGCCTGCGGTGAGGCCTGGTCCTTTGGAGATGGTCCAGAACCCAGTGGCCATAGCTCACCTGCCGAAGGGCCTGCTGGCACTGTGACAGGCCGGAACCCCCAGCACGCTTTCTGTCCGTCCTTAGAAGGTTGCGCTCCACCCTCACAAAGATCTGTGTTGTTGAAGAATGTGTCTTTAAATCTGCCTGCGTTCCCATCTCTGGGACAAATTGCCTTCCCTCAGGCAAGTTGCTGTCTCAGACTTGGCTGTGAGGATGTTGCGGCACAATCGGGCTTTGTGGCAGATGAGGGCCTCGCAGCGGCCTGGAAGGTTGGGTTCAGCCTTGTGTAAATAAATAGCAGCAGGCTCCAGCTTCAGGAAAAGGGGATTCCTGGAATGAGAGAGACTGACGCTCAAGACAGGAAACGCTTCCCCGTGTTCCGGCAGCATCTGCGGCTTCTTCCAGCTTAGTAGTCTTTTCCTAGGGTTTACAGGCCGCCCTTGAACCTGTGTTCTCCTCCCGATGACACTTCAACTCCCCGAGCTCCCTGGACAGACCACTCACCTTGGGAACCCATCTCCATAGGTCCTGTTCAACCTGCAGCCTCCATGGGTCTAGCTGCTGGTCAGACTGGGTTACTCAGAGACAAGTTAGGCAGACACCCGTCCCTCCTCTGGCTTTTCTTCAGTCCTTACATTGTGGTCATTGCCTGCGTGCCCAGTGATACTTCTCCAGAAGGAACCAGAAAGGCACATATTGGCTGCCTGCACTTGGGAAGATCCAAGTGGGGTGTGAAGGGTGATAGGCTTGGCTGTTCCTGCTGCCTTCCATGCAGGTGCCTGCCCTCTGTCCTGCTTGTGTATAGGCCCTGTGACGTATCAGAGATGGGAGAAGCCCTGAAGAAATTAAGATGCCATTCAAGCTGCCTTGGTCCAAGGCCCATGGGAAGCCTTGGGCAGGAGGATGCTCAGGGAGAAGTACAACTTGGGGCTCTTCTTCCAGTGCCCCTCCCCACAGGCCTGGCCTTTGCTCTCTTCTTCCTGCTGCTGCTTAGGAGCCCAGCTTGCTCCCCAGTGTCTCTGGTGCTGCCTGTGGCCTGGCTCACTCGTCCTCTGGTGCTCTGACTGGCAGCCACTGGTTCTTTGGGTTTCAGAGGTGCCTGTCTGAGGAGAGCATGTTGGCTCTTGGGGGCTAACCTTGGGGGTGTCCGTATGTGCCCTGGGACACTGTCACATGGGGGGGAGTTAGCCACCATATCCCATCACCAGCCAGCGCTTTTCTCCCTCTACCTAAAAGACTTTTTTTCCTTTCAGAATTTTAAAATTATTAATAACATGGAAAACGGCACTCTTTTGGTATACAGTTTTATGAGTTTTTATACATGTGTAGATTCATGTAACCACCACTGATTCCAAATTCCTAAAAAACTGCTGTGCCATCCCTTTGTAGTCTTGCCCTCCCCCTCGCCCCCGGCAACCACCACTCTGGTCTCCAACTGTCTACCTAGAGATTTGTTGGCCACCTTGTGTACATCTTCTGAGAAATGTCCTTGGTACCTACTCATGTAGGATAAAGACATGAAAGTCCACTCTCCTGAGGCCTCCTGTCCTCCCTCCTTTGGCCCTCACTCTAGCCATGCTCAGCTCTGACATCTGCCGCAGCACTGACAGCCCCTCCTTCGGTATAGACAGGCCAGCCCCAACCCAGCACTCTTGCGCTCCACCCCTGCAGCCATATTATACATATTTTAAATCTGTTCTATCCTTATTTTCATGCTCATATTAAAAATGCTTCCCTTAGCCCAGTGCTCTAAAAATTATGCATTGTAGGTGAATTCTAAGTTTAAAGGAATGCTGTCTGTAGTAATCACCCTATGTTGGAGATTGCCCAAGGGGGAAAGTTGAGTAGAAAAAAGTGCACAGGAAACTCTTGACAATGGATTTGAGCCCATCCTGTATTTCTGAAGTTTTGGTACACCAGAAGGTCATTTGCAGACATCAGCGAGAACCCACATATCATTCCTGTTTAATTGATAAAAGACAAAGGGTGGCTGTTGGGGTCTGTCTGGGCACCCCTTGGCTGTGTGGAAGAATTGGGACTGAAGTCCATTGGCCCACAGACACGAATGCCCTTAGTAAGCTGGCTGCTGGGAACACACCAGTGTCTCTAGAGCTAGGGATTTACTGTCTGCCTTGCCCTCAGAGAAATCTATTTCCCTGCCCGTGTTCCCCTGATGACTGTAACAGCTTCAACTCATGAGCCAGATTATTCTCGTTTAATGAAGTGTTGACTCCAGAGTCTCCAGGATAACTTGCAGTTGCCCAATTTTTTCAGATTCTCTGTTGGTACAGTGGCATGAATATACTTCAGGATATTTTTCAGTAAAATGTGATTTGAATGCTTGGTTTTGGTGCCAGAACTTGAAGTGATCAGCCTTTGCTAGAGGGGAACAGAAGTCAGTCTGAAGGCTATAGTTTTCTTTAAGGTGGGGAGCAGGTGGGTTCTGAGCTGTGAGCAGGTGGAGGTGTGCCAGCCCGCCGGGCTGTTCCCTGAGCTCAGAGCCCAGGGCTTGCTTCTCCTGCCTACTGGAATGGGGATGCTTGGCTGCGGAGGAAGGAGATTTCTGTTGGCAGAGGATGAATACAGTCCTGTGGTGTTGGTCTTCAGTGTGAGAAGCCAGGTTAACACATGAAGCCCACAGAGCATAGAAGATGTCCCTGTTTGTACCTTTGTGCAGATTCAGCCCATGGTAAAAGGATAAGAACGATTTTCCACACTGCGGATGGAGGGTTTATAGTGATTAACTTGTGGTGGGGCCTGCACTCTGGAGTTGTCCACTTGACCAGGTTGGAGCCAGGACCCTGGCCTGAGAGCAGGAGCCAGAGCTGGAAGTGGGGCCAGGCTGGGTCCTTCGAGGAAGAACTCAGAGGTTTGTGGTGGTCAGCTGGAGCCCAGGGTGGGAGCCAGGGGAACAAACAGCCCCACATGGGAGACAGGCCCAGCAAGGCACACCAGGTGTTGGGCCACAGGCCTGGCGGTCTGCCCTCAGAAAAGAGGTTTGGTGATCAAAGCCCTGAGGTTGCCCAAAGGTTGAGAATTATTGGCCCTCAGAATTCTCTGGGGCCCTTGTTTTTTTTTTTTTGAAAGTGTGCGTACATGCCAGACTGGGTTGTGGGGCCCTGGAACATATTTTATTAAAAGCTCACTTTGGAAAGTTGTGGCAGCTAAGATGGCAGTAGTGGGATCCCAGGCTGCTGCACAGATCTAGACAGAAACCAGCCCTGCCCAAACCAGGCCACCCCTTATTAAATAACAAGCTCACTCGAGTAGTGGTTCTCAAACTTTCTTGGTCTCTGAAGTTTCTTCTTTATTTCTAGCTGAACAAAACCACTTCAGTCCATTGTGGGTCAGGGAAGACATTCTCGGTTCTCCTTTAAGATCATCTCTGGGGTCACCTTCTGTGGCCTTGGGGGTGGTAGCTTGGCCCTCTGCCCCAGGTGTACTATATGTGCATCTTCTAGTACTCCTCACTTTGTTCAGCAGCTGTCACTTATGTGGAATGAGATTGTGAGCTTCTAGAAGTTTGGGCGTTTAATTCTGGCTCATCTTTGAGCTCCTGGCACTTGGGAGCTTTGTAAGCAAAGCTTATTGAATCGATGTTTTAATGAAAGGACAGAAAGGCGTTTTTAACTCCCTTTTTGCCGCCGCCTCCCCACCTGGTTCATCAGAATTACTCATCCATGCACACCCAGGAAAGGGCACCGCAGACCGAAGCTGTAGGAAACCAGGCACGCTCCCGAGAACCACTAAGATAAACACGAAATGCACTCTCGCCCAAGTCTGAGAAGGAAAAGCCCTCAAAGGTCACAGGGTCTGGTGGCTCTCAACCCTGGCTGCACATTAGAATCATCTGGGGAGCCTTTTAAAAATGCTCATGCTCAGCCCCACCCCCAAAGATTTGGATTCAGCTGGTCTGGGGTGCGGCTCAGGCTTTAGTGGAATTTTCTAAAGCTCCCCAGGGGCTTCTAATATGCAGCCAAGTTTTGTGAACCACTGGCTCTAGTCTGAAGCTCCTCACTGAATATCTGAATGAAGGGATTAGAAAGATCCCTTCCTGGCGAGGTAATGGTCCCCCCATAAGACCGTGGTCTGGTGGTAGAGTTGCCAACAACAGTTCATCCCTGGATTCCCGAAGCCCCTCCATCGTCATCCTGTCATCCAGCAGACCTGCCTTGGACCATTCCTCCTGCTCAGAGACCAGAAGCTGACTCAGAACAGAATCTAATTTCAAGTCAATTAGTGGCAAACATAAGGAGACAGGATGTGATGGGCTCCAAAGGAAGATTTCCTTTTCTCAGGCCATACATTTGATTTTTTTTTCTTTTTTCTTTTTTATTTCAGGGTACAAACATTTTGGTTACATTTTATGTCTTTGCCTCACCCAAGTGAGGGTTAGAGGCGTGCCCTTCCCCTCTACAATGCTCACCGCTTCCATTAGTCGTGGGTTTACTCCCCCACCCCCCTAATCCCTGGAGAATATTGCTTTTGAATATTGTGTTATTGTATGAATTTGCTAGGGCTGCCATTCTGAAGTACCTCAGACTGGGTGGCTTAAACAACAGAAATTCGTTCTCTCATAGCTCTGGAGGCTGGAAATCCGAGTCAAGGTGTTGGCAGGGTTGGTTCCTTCTGAGGGCTGTGAGGCAAGGATCTTTTCCAGGCCTTTCTCCTCTTCTTGTGTTTTCACATGGCCTTCCTTCTGTGTATGTCTGGGTCTGAATTTCCCCTTTTTACAAGGACACCAGTCATACTGGATTAGGGCCTACTCTAATGACTTTATTTAACTTGATTACCTCTGTAAAAGCTCTGTCTCCAAATAAGGTCACAGTCTGAGGTTTCCTGGGGGTTGGGATGCCAACATATCTTTTTTTTTTTTTTTTTTTTTTGAGGGGAAGATACAATTCAACCCATAACAAATATCATCCAAGCCTGCCACCTTGACTGAAGCTTTTTATTGGGTATAGCCACATACTTTGTCTTTTTCTTTCCCACCCTTAAATCACTCAAAGCGTGGAGCCCAGGGCTGGTTGCTTCTCAGTATTCACCACGAACCTGCCCACTGACTAACATCTGTACCCTGGCTTCAGGTTACACTTAGAGGATGATGGTTTGCGCTCAGGCTCCCCTCAAGATGAATAAAATTCCTCTAATTTCCTCACAGTGGCAGGAGCCGCTGAGAGGCTGAGAGGAGAGGTGACCTGTGAGGTGTGCGTCCCTCTTGCCCAAGATGAAGGCTGGTGTCAGGGCTGGTGGTAGACATCAGTTGGAGTGGATGTGTGAAGACTCTTTGGATGAGAGGGTTTGTTCTAGAGTGATGTTACTTTGGAGTTTACATGCATTAGCATTAGTGAACAGGTCAGGGGTGGCCAGGGTGAGGAGAGGAAGCGGTGTTTGATTCCCATGGCAGCGAAATATCAACCGCTTCATACATTTGATTTTGAACAACCTGAGTCCACCCACAGACAATTCAAGGGGGCTCCATAAACCTGAATGGAAAAAACAATTACATTTTATTTTCACTCACTGAAATTTTACATTTCCTTCTATTATGAATGTAGGCAACAAACCGTAACAATATTAGCAGTACCTGTGACTGTCACCAGTAGAAACTAGAGTTAATTTTTTGTAACATGTTAGAGTCATTGTAGACGTCTTAAAGAATTGTTATCAATTCAAACTTAAGTTGTTTATGAGATTTGCTCGTAGGTCTTATTTAATGTGTTAATTAAATGAAAATGTTAAAATATTTTGGTAACTACATTTTACTGTAATTGGCTTCCTTTGCAATGCTATGTATTTAACTTGTGCATTTAATACCATTTGGAGAAGGGTCTATGGGCTTCCCTAGGTTACCAAGGAGGGGTGTGTGGCACTGAAGAGATTAGGAACCCTTGGTTTATGTTTGTAATAACCACTTCCTGCCCCAGTCAGTGAGTAAATCTTGTAAGTGGAGATAATTCTAGATTACAGTCTTGACACTTGATTTACTTAATATTACAACTTTTCTTTTTGGCTCCTTGGGGTTCAGTCGTGTGTGTACGTACACGTGTGTGAGTGTGTACGTGTGCACTCACGTGGACTGGGGCTGGCCTCCTTTTCAAAGACGTCAGGGGCCAGGTAGCTGTTGTAGAACAAGCCCAGCCTTAAATCTGCCCTCCAGTCCTGTTGGGTCCTGCCTGGGAAAGCTGGTCCCTGTCTCCCGTCAATCAGTCTCCAGTGAACGGGGCTGAGAGGGGCTTTTGGCAAAATAACCACCTACTCTTCCCAGAGCCACATGCACTGAGACATGACCTTCTGGGTCACTCTGGAACTGTGCAAACTGTGCACCAGTGCCTGAGCGGCCTGTGCTGGAGAGACGTCTAGGCTGCTTCCCTGGCAGCCATAAAGCTGAGCTTGGAGGACCAGCCCAGGGTGGAGAAACGGTTATGGTGCCTGGTCATAGGCATCGGTCGGTGTGAAAACGATCTGATTATATATAGGTGATTGGGTTTATAGAACTTGGTTTGTTTTTTGTTTTTCTTTTTTAACTTTTATTTTGAAATAATTATAGACTCAGATAGTTGTAAAAACAGGACATAAGAGTCCCAGGAACTCCTTTCTGCAGCTTCCCCCAGTGATGACATCTTATGTAGCTGAAATTCAATATCAAAACTAGGACACTGTCATTGGTACATTACTGTTAACTAGACTACAGACTTTCTGTTCTTACCATTTTCCATGTCTTCGTGTGTGCGTGCGTGCGTGCGTGTGTGTGTGTGTGTGTATAGTTCTGTACATTTTATCCTATGTGTAAATTTGTGTAACTGCCACCACAATCAGATACAGAGCTGTTTTATGGAACATATTTTTTAAACTCGGGTCTGGAGGCAAATAGTACAGTGAATTCTTATCAGTTCTGTTTAACTGTCCTTTAGCCTCAGGGCACAGTGGTGGCTGAAACATCTGCCTCCTGAGTCACCTATCTGCTGGGCCTCCAGGCTGGAGGTAATGATTTGACTGCAGGGCTGGGGCCAAGAGCCCATGGCCGGGGCGTGTAGCAATTTCGACTCCAGCGCTAGAGGTGGTTGTTAATTACAAGGTCCAGCCTGGATCGGGAGCACTGCAGCAGGAATCGTAGGTCATGATGGTGTCGAGCTCTGCAAGCACAAGTCCAGACCACGGGAGTCTGTCTGGGCTGGAGAGGAGGAATATAGCAATGAGGCGCAGGGAGCAAGGGCTCCAGCCCAGCTCTCTGGGCTTCAGAGGAGAACTCCAGGCCTCATGGAGGATGAGGGGATAGGTTGGGATAAGGAGAGACGCCCTGGCCAGGCCTGGGCAGACGTAGTGAGGGTTGTGGGGCAAGGGCATAGGTTGGTGGGCATTGGGATACCCAGGGCCATGCCCCATCCTTCCCACACACACAGGAACTGATTGTGCTGAGTACAGTCAGATCGGACCCCACTGTTGGGCATGGCTTCTAGAAGCAAGATAGGAACGATGGTTGCTCCGCTGCCTGTGATGTGGTGAGATCCAGTCACCGCAATGGAAGGGAAGGTACTTGATAAAAATCCCAGAGCACACTCAAAACTGAGGTAGTGATTTTTTCCCAAGCCAGTCATGTGTTGATTGTCTCTTTGGAACTTCTCAGTTAACCAGGACATCTGATTAAGCAGAACACCCCGTTCTCCAACCACAAAGAATAACAGTGTTTATAACTGTGTGTGAGTTTTATGGTTTTAGACATTTGGCAATGCTGGTGCATGTTACTATTTTTATTTTTTGTTTGTTGGTTTTTCTAGTTTCTTTGGTTAAGGTTTTCAGCTAGGTGCTTACCTTTATAGCCAGAGATAACACCCTGCTCCATACCTGCAAGTACTGCTCCCTTCTCTGCCACCTCTTCTGGCTGATTCCAGCAATGTGGGACTGCCTTGGGGGTAAGAGCTAGGATGAGGTTACAAGACCAGTCCCCAAGAGCAAGAGTTGTGGTGCAACTACTATGGAAAACAGTATGGAGGTCCCTCAGGAAATTAAAAATTAAGGAATTACCATATGGGCTGGGCATGGTGGCTCACGCCTGTAATCCCAGCACTCTGGGAGGTGGCTCATGCCTGTAATCCCAGCACTCTGGGAGGCCGAGGCGGGCGGATCATTTGAGCTCAGGAGTTCAAGACCAGCTTGAGCAAGAGCGAGACCCCATCTCTACTAAAAATATAGAAAGAAATTATCTGGACAACTAAAAATATATATATAAAAAATTAGCCAGGCATGGTGGCACATGCCTGTAGTCCCAGCTACTCAGGAGGCCGAGGCAGTAGGATTGCTTGAGCCCCAGAGTCTGAGGTTGCTGTGAGCTAGGCTGATGCCATGGCACTCTAGCCCAGGCAACAGAGTGAGACTCTGTCTCAAAAAAAAAAAAAACAAAAAACAAATTACCATATGATCCAGCAATCCCACTACTGCTGAGTATATATCCAAAAGAATTGAAGTCAGTATGTCTATACCCTGCTGTTCATTGTGGCATTATTCACAATAGCCAAACTGTGGCTATTGTATGTTGACAGATGAAGAAAATGTGGTGTATATACATGATGGAATACTCTCCAGCCTTAAAAAAGAAGGAAATCCTGCCATTTGTGACACCATGGATGAACTTCAAAGACATTGTGCTAAGTTGGTCACAGAAGGACAAATATTGCATGATATTATGTATATGAGGAACCTAAAATAGTCAAACTTATAGAAGCAGAATATAGAATGATGGTTGCCAGAGAATGGGAGGAGAAGGAAATGGGGAGTTGTTATTCAATGGGTATAGTCACAGTTATACAAGATGAGTGAGTTCTCGGTATCTGCTGCACAACAAAGTGGCTGTACAGTGTTGTGCACTTAAAATTTTGTTGAGAACGTAGATCTCATGTTAAGTGTTCTTGACACACACACACACACACACACACACACACACACGCAAATGGACACAAAGAAACTTTTGGAAGTGATGGATATGTTTATTACCCTGACCATGGTGATGGTATCACAGGTGTATGCACATGTCTAAGCTTGTCATTTTCTGATATGTACCTCACAATCAAGCACGGTTGCTTTAGTGTGTGATGATTATGTATGCTAATTATGTGTAGGTTTTTTGCATATCAATGATACCTCAATAAAGCTATAAAAAAACAAAGAAAGAGTAAGTGCTAGAACACCAGACTGAGGATAGGCAGGGAGGGAGGGAAGGATGTTTTAGACAGGCAGGCCCCACACAGTCCCCGAGGGGGCTCAGGAACCCAGGCGGGTGTGGGGAAAGGGCCCACATGAGGAGGCCACACTTGCCAGGGAATGGGGAGCTGGGTACTGACTGGCAAAGCTGGGTGGATGGAACGTAGGAGCCATAACCCCGGGCAAGTTATCAGAGGAGGGCCTCAAGCCCATTTGTAAATATAATTTTTGAAACTAAACTTGTGGCAGAAGGCCAGGGTTGCTACAATCCCAGGACAAAATTCTGATTCAGAACATCCAGCCCCTATTTCCTTCATTCAACTTACCCTGCCCACTAGTATCAGTTCTGTCTTCCAAAAACACCGTCATCTCGTGACTTCATTTCTAGGAAAGCTACAATTGCTCCTTTTCACGTCACACACCAAGTCTAAACTTCCCTCTCAAATTCTTAAGGCCTTGCACCTCTGACCTCGCCCCGCCAGATCACCCTTGCTTCTAATCAGTGCCTTCACCACTCAGCAGTCTCTGACACAACCTGGGACCCACACTTCTGCCCCCTTCCCAGCTCTGCCCCTGCATCCTATGCCTTTTCTGACAACCTTGGCGTCGATGACCTGAACTCCAGACTAGCCTGCTGTCCACATTTTCTCATATGTACCTCACAATCAAGCACGGTTGCTTTAGTGTGTGATGATATTGTCTTATAAATTCTATATGTTATTTATCTATGTGTGATGAGCAAACAAGGCAAAGCGTATTGTGCTGTTCCCTAATTGTTTCTTTGTGAAATCCTTGTCTTCCTAACCGGGGGAGGATCGGGGACCCTGCACTATATGTTTTTATCCATCCTGGGCACCCGGAGCTGCATCGCACCTGCTCCTCAGTGTTTGCTGAGTGACGGGTACAGCCACCTCCCACCATGGAGCGCTTCAGCAGCCCCGGTCAGGCCTCTCATTCTGCAGGCTCTTCCAAAGCAGGCTGGAATTCATAATTACAGTAGTCATTAGCCTGGAATGTAGGGGGCTGGCAATCAGGATATTGTAGCTAGTGTTTAGATTTTACTTGGGTATGAGATAGTTAAACTCATTCTGAGATAACTGTGAAAGATCAGAATTGAAAAAGAAGAGTGAACAATATTTTCTTGTTACTAAAAGTTGACATAGCTGAAACCTGCTTTCTGCAAATTTGGGTCCAGAGCATGACAAGGTAGACTGGAAGGATGAATATTCCGGAGGGAGGAAGATGAGTTCCCAAGGGCTGACAGTTTGCTCACTCTCTGGAACGGCTCTCTCAGCCCAGTGAGAAGAGACGTGCACTCGCCTTCCCTTCAGTGTGGAGAGGGGAGCTGACTTGGCTCTGCTGGGTCATCTTAGGGTTGGGGTAGAGACTGTGTCTTCCCTAGGTAGCCTTTATTTCCAGAAGCATCGAGTATGACATTTTCAACAAAGTGAGCAATCTTTGACTATAAAATAAAGTCAGTTTTGGAAGGGAAAAAAGTCATACATATTCATTGAAAGAAAATTGAGCAATATAGAAAATTGAGATATAAAAAGAATTTAAGGAGCAAATAACTATGCGTGTGGCTTGGAATGCCAAATCATGGGTTGTTCCTGGCTGCCATGCGATCCTGTTCTAAAACAAGCCAGAACCTCCAGTTATATCCAGTAGCTCCTCGTTGGTTGCACGGCCTTCCTGCTGCCATGCAGAGACTTCGCTTACTGTAAAGGGAGAGAGTTCTCTCTGATTCTTCCTACTTTTCTGTCCCCTAATTGGAGTAACTTCTGTCTCATAAAGATCTTAGTGCTGAACATTCCAAGAAGGAAAAATAGTGCCCAGGAAACCCACCCAGACTGGAGTTTTGAAAACTGGTTCTCTGATTTGATTAATTCACATTGTATGCGTATATCAACACATCACATGTACCCTATAAATATATACAACTATTATGTACTCATAATAATTAAAAAGTTTTCTAAAAAGTAAAAGAAAATGAGGTCTTCCTACCTGCCTGGGAAGCCAGCGCATAGTAGGTGCAATGGTAGTCTCTGTTCCTATGGTGGCTTCCTGACTCCCTGGAGCTTGTGGACAGAGAATTCCCGTGCGTTTTCCTCTCAAGGGACATCTAGGAAAATGCACATCTTGAAATTAGTTCTGTATCCACTTGCCAAAGGAATAGTGAGGCAGTTGGATTTTCAGACTTTGGGGAGGGATTGTGTCAGAATGACGGGGAGGCGCTGTGTTACAGTGCAGAGTCCTAGGCTTCCCACTGGATATTCTGATCCAGATAGGACAGGACTGGGAGTCTGCAAGGACTCCTGGGTGATTCTGATGACAGCCAGGCTTGGAAGCCTTGTGGCCGGTGCTCTTACTCACGGGACCTGGCGGTAGACTTGAACAAGAGGGTGCTGCCTGTGCCAGGGACCTTCAGAGCTTCTGTTGTGGACAAATACTTCAAAGGCCAGGCCTCTCCATAGGATCCATATGAAACAGTCTTTTTTTTTCTTTGGTTTTATTCTGTTTTTAAACTCAAAAAATTTTTAATTAATTTATAATGTTTGTACATATGTATGGGGTACATGTGATATTTTCATACATGAAACAGCCATTTTTGTAAGTCAGAAGTAGTTGAGGACTGGCAGTTCCTTACAGTTCCACTGATAGAAAGAGCCGGGACATGAGGCCGACCTGGGCTTGGAGTCAAGCATCTCCTGCCTGTTAGATTCACAGCCTTGGCTGAGTAATTTGGCCTCTCCCCAAGCCTCAGTCTTGTCATCTCTAGAATGGGGATTGTGACATCTCCTTTGCCGGATTATTGGGAAGCGTAGAGTTTACCATACACACACACCGAGTGTCCTTGGTACTCAGTAGCTGCTGTTTTTATCCTGTTGGGATAACCTTCTCCATCTCCCCCCACCCACACTGCCCTAAAACCCATCCTTTATTACTGCTGGAGTCCTGGTGACACCACAGGGAGGCCAGTTTCTCAGTCTTCCTGCTCCGTCCAATGAGATGGGCAGTGTCCTCCCCAGGCCTGTTTGAAATGTCTCCTTAATGTTGCCTCCAGAAGGCTCTGATTTCAGCCATGTGTGCACCAGAAGACCCCAGTGGGACTTCCTGCCTCATATCACCCTCCATTGTGTCCTGCTAAGTGCACCCAGCAGGCACATATCATGATGTTAGGGCAGCGGGGTAACATGGAGGCCAGAGTCTATCCGTTTTCTCTCAGAGTTCTTTCTCCCTGAGCCGACCTCCCCTCTGGCCTCTGTTTCCTCACCGACGACGTTATTGTTCTTACTTCTTGTTCCCAAACCCACTGGGCCCCCTTTCGTGTCAGGGCCTTTGCGCTCGTTCACCTGGGACATTCTTCCTTCTTCCCCATGACTGCATGCTCGCCCCTCCGCCTCCCCTCCTTTTGGTTTAACTGCCACCTCCTCCCCAGGGCCTCCCCTGACCACCCTGTTGACAGTTACCGTGCCTGTCCCTCCCAGCCTCTGCCCCTCTCCCCTGGCCCGTGTACGCCAGAGCGCGCCACCACCAGTAGGCAGCGGCTCCGCTCCCTGCAGCGGCAGCTCCACGAGGCTTGCTCACTGCTCTGCCCCAGCCCCTGGGCAGGCACACGGGTTGCCCAAGAAACATTTTCTAAATGAATAAATAAGTGGCAGCAGTGTTTTAAAAGATCCAAACTTGCCTCCTTTCCCCACACAAACCTTGTTTCCAGAAAAAATTAAACCTGCCAAATAAATCTTCCTTTCAGAAGGACAATGAAGATAACAAGGTTGTCTCCTCCCTACGTTTTTCTGCTCCATCTCAGCAGAGGGGCCTCACCAGGCGACTGTTGAAACTATTCATTCTGAGCATTGGCACATGCACAGACCTGCACTTGCACAGCGGAGCTGCAGGAGTGGGGAAGAGTGGGGAGGGGTTGCCTGGGGGAGGCCTCCCAACAGCAGGTAGGTGTTGGCCCATGGCCTGACAGGGAGCGCTGGAGACAGGAGACAGAAAAACAGAAAAAGGGCACCACAGGGGGATTATTAGAAGCACTTCTGGGGGTAGGAGAGAATGTTATTTTAATTACAGCACATTGATAATTAAAGTCATGGTACCCATTGATTATATCCATTGATTTAATTATTAATAAAGATTACATTGAATCAAATATACTCTGTATGTGAAGGCAGGGAAATAGCAAATACATTTAGAAAAACTCCTGTCAAGCCAGTTGTTTTTTAAGAAACAAATTTTTAAGAGACGGGGGTCTCACCATGTTGTCCAGGTTGGACTTGAACTCCTGGGCTCAAGTGATCCTCCCACCTCAGCCTCCCAAGTAGCTGGGACTATAGCTGTGCACCATCATGCCCAACTTAAGCCAGTTTAAAAATAACAACTTTATTGAGATTCTAATGCCCTAAAATTCATCCTTTTAAAGGGTACATTTCAGTAGTTTTCAGTATATTCACAGAGTTGTGCAACTATCACCACTATCTAAATTTAGGACATTTTCATCACTGCATGAGCAGTCACTCTCCATTCTCCCCTCCCCCAACCCTTGGCAACCACAACCTTCTTACTCTATGTTCTAGACCTGTCACATAAATGGAATCATACAGTACTTGGTCTTTGTGACTGGCTTCTTTCACTTAGCATACTTTTTTCAAGGTTCATCCATGTTGTAGCATGTTAACAGCACTTCATTCCTTTTTGTGGCCAGATACTGTTATAGTGTATGGATATACCACATTTTGTGTATCCATTCATTAGTTGATGAATATTTTGGTTCTTTCTACTTTTTGGCTACCTGTGAGTCATTTGGAAATGTAATGAAAGGCTCAATGCTATTGGGGTTTCCTCACTTCTGCAATGGAGGTGATGTCGCCCGCCTGGCAGGTGGGTATGAGGTTCGGTGATGGTGTGTACATCTCACCTGGCTGGTCATTGTCTACTCTGAAAGTTGACCTTCTCCCACTCTGGGGCCTTTCTGCACCAGTGTGCAGTGTGGGAGATTATCAGTGTTCCTCTGCTTTGACCTGTGAGTCAAGTCTGAACTCATTAACCTAATACCTGAGGGTCTCCCGTGGGATGGTATTCCCTCCTGTCCCCCATTTCTCTCCAGCGTTCACTCCTGCCCAGCTGGTTTCTTCCCAGTCTGCCCCCAGGGCCTCCAGCTTTCTCGCACACTCTCCCCTGCTGGGGTGTCTGGCCTCTTCTCTTACATCCTGGTCAACAGTCACTTCAGTTCGCTGCCAACCCCATCTCTCTTCCCCAAGACCCTCGCATTAGGCCAACTCCTCAGGCCTTTTTGACATAACTGTCTCAAACTGTTACCTATGCTTATGTGTACGTTTTCTTGTTTATATGTGTGATTTTGTGTCTCTGATCTTGTCATCTTGCCTTATGGCTTCAACCAAACTGTAACTGTGGCACAGCACAGATGGCGCCCTGTGCCGTCCTTGCCCCCATCCCGCCAGCGCAGCTCCCAGTGGGCCGTCTGTGAATGCTTGCTGGCTCGGTGTCTGGGAGTTGCAAGCCCTTTGCCACGTAACCGGAGAGGGTGGAAGTGTGAATGGGGGCACCTGCTCGGTTGTACAATGGTCTTTGGACGACGGATCAGGTTTAAATCATTTTGAAGCCTGCTTCCCCCACCTCCACCATTGTTATTTCCTGAAAGCACATGGCTGAACAAGCTGAAAAATATCACCTGAATTTTGGTAAAAACATAAAACATGGATTTCCTTTCTGACCATGCCTGTCCGTGTAAATTCCACAGAATAGTAACAGGTGCCGGGCCACCATTCAGCAGGGCCCTTGATAACACTGGGGCAAACGCTTCCCCTCCCTCCTGGTCAGGGACTGGAGCATGGGCAGCCAGGATTGGGGGCGGGCGCGACTCGAGATAACCAGATCAGTAGCTAGCAATGAGGTACACCCCATTGTTTGTCCACTTGTCAACTTCTGATTTCCTGATGGATCAGGTAATCGCCAGTGGCAGGTAACTCGGTTGAGTTTTGTCACTGCCTCTCTGTTGTCTGTATTCATTTTCTGCTAAGATAGTGGTGAACAGAGAAAAAAGAAAATTAAAATAGGACACCGGGAAGGGCAGGAAGAGAGAATCTGTAGGCCTGGTAAACAAGAGCTGGCTGAAACGTGAGCCAGGATATGGAAGCATGACCAAGTACTTTTGACTATCTCGATGCAGGCCCTCAGCGGTTTCATTTGGGTTGGCTGGGCTCCCGTGCTGTTACAGACATGTTTAGGTCAGTCTTTTTTTTTTTTTTTTTTTTTTTGGGCTATTGTCTCTGAAGATCCATCTAATCAGATGATCTCTTAAAACCATAGTTAGGGATTAGAAGGCTGGTTGGGACAATTCCCGTGAATACATACTTCCTCCTGATGAAATATTTACTAGCTTCTGTAGGAAGCCATCTCCTCCTCTTTGCCATGATGAGAGGTGCTCCCCGCCTTTCTGCCCCATGGTAAGAGTGGAAAATGAGATTTGTAGGGCATTCTGGAATAGGCCAAAGGGCTGGACGGAGCCGACCCCAGAGGCCTCAGTCATACCTAGCCCACTGGGAGGCAGGAAAACACCAATTGGAAGCTCTGGTGTAGCTCTCCTGTGGTGGTCCAGGCCCTGGGAGATCTGGGTTTGAGGCTCCGATCCTCCCCTGGCCGACTGCGTGTTTACCTTGCAGCCTGTTGGGGTAGGAAGTGAGATCCGGAAGCACCTAAGCTCACCAGTTCCTGCAGGTAGATGATGATTCAGTATCCCTCTCCCCACACATCTTCATGGTCAGGAAACTGGCCTGGGCAGTTCCTTCCAAGGCTGAACAATGTTATCTTTCTCCATTGCACGTCTGGAGCCCCCCAGGGTGAGTCTCCACCCTCTTTCATATCATTGGCTCTAAAGACTTTTGTGTCTCGGGGTAACTGATTCTCGCGTGGGCTGTGACCTTCTCACCCCTCACCATCCTGGCAAAATAATAGTTTACTGCCGGTTTCATGTTCCAGAGGAAAATCATTGGATCCTGGAAGCCTGATGTCTTAGTCCATTTGGGTACTATAACAAAGTACCGTAATCTGGGTGGCTTAGAAACCAGATGTTTGTTTCTCACTGGGAGGATGGAAACCCAAGAGTGGGGTGCCAGCATGGTTGGGTTTTGGTGAGGGCTCTCTTCCAGGTTGCAAACTGCCAACTTCTCACTATATCCTCACATGGTTGAAAGAGAGTGAGCTAGCTCTCTGGTTGCCTCTTATAGGGGCACTAATCCCATTCATGTGTGTTCTACCCTCATGACCTTATCACCTCACCTCCCAAAGGCCCCACCTCCAAATACCATTACATTGGGGATTAGATTTCAATATATGAATTTTGGGGAGACACATTCAGTCCATAACACTCAGTAAATTTAGCATATTTTTTTTTTAATTTTAAGTATAAAGTCAATGTTACCGGGTACAGTGTCTCACAGCTGTAATCCTAGCACTCTGGGAGTCTGAGGCAGGAGGATCGCTTGAGCCCAGGAATTTGAGGTTGCAGTGAGCTGTGATGATGCCACTGTACTCTAGCCAGGGCAACAGTGATACTGTATTTCAAAAAACAAAAAATTTTTTAAAAAGTTAATGTCTACCACATTATATAAAGATGGGAAAAGACTATTATAATTCTGTCACCTAACCTATTTTCATTTGAGTATTTTCTTTGTCTTTATTCTGATGATTGCATATTTTAAATAGTTATAATCAGAGTATATGTAAAAATTTTTGGTGATTCCCTCGTTTCAGTATATAATAATTTCCCGCACAGTTCTAGGCATTATAAAGCGAAGACTACAGAACACCAACATCTCACATCTACAGTAAGCATTGAGACGGCTGCACCCCATTCTGTGGAATGGATATAGAGTCACTCATTAACCAGTGACACAGACGAGAAAGCAGATCAGTGGAGAGAGGCGCATGGCCACAGACCCAGAGAGAAGCAGGGGGCCTTTGCAGGGGTGGGGAACGAAGCGGTGTGAGGCAGGGCCTCGTTCTGGGCTCCCAAGAACATGTCCGTGTATTGGACAGTGATTTCTTTAGAGAGGAAAGGAACAAGCTTTTGAACCATTTTAATTTTTTTAGAAGAAAAAAGAAAAGAGTGCCTCTCTTAACACTTTGCAGAATTTCCTGTGTTTTCACCTATCATTAGCTGGTTACTGTTTGGCTTCCTTTCATGGCAGTAAACACAGTTTGTTTTGTTTAGCCATTTCCTTCTCCCTCAAATACCATCACCGATCAATTCTGCCTTTGCCCAAGTCATACATTCACGTGTCTCTTACCCTCCACCTCCATCCCCTCAGTTCACTCTGTTTATTGAACTCCTCTTGTGTACTCATGGTTGCAGAAGGGGCTGGAGGCAGGGTGGGAGGGAAAAAGGGACAGCTGTGTGGAGGCGGCGGGGCTGGAATGCCAGCATCTAGGTGTGTTCATCCTCCCTTGTAGAGGGCTCACTCTCTCCAGGCCAGGAACACTGGCATTTAATGAACACTTGCTAGATAGTTACTTGTTCATTTTATAGATGGAGAAATTGAGGCCTGGCCGTGTTAATTGACTTTCCCAAGGCCTAGTTGAGTTGCTAGAATCTGAGGTTGATGCAGCCTCATTGAAGCCCTGGCTGAGCTGTAGCAGCCGCCAGTCCTACCTGAGCTTTGAGAACCACAGAGATGAGCAGGGCCGAGTTTTTAGACACTGTCGTCTTGGGTGTGTAAAGGTAGGGGCCACTTCAGAGCCTCAGCCAACCCCACTGCGATTGGGTCTCCTGGCCTGTTTGGTGGGGAGTGGAGTTTGGGAGAGGGTGGATAGAAGAAAGGGGCTGGTTAACCCAAGAGGAGAGAAAGTGACCACCAGCGAGGTGGGCCTGCCAGACCCGGCTGAGAAAGGAGGGCTGCCGAAGGCTGAGCTGAGGCCACTCTCACACCTCTGAGCCGCCTTTGCATCAAAGCCACCCTCTTCTGCAGGTATTGTCTTTTTCTCCTTAGCAGCAAAATGAGAGTAGTCGCCTTTCCTGCCATGTTAAAATCAATAGAGCCACTCATCCTGAACTCAAAATGAGCTTGACCCAGGGAATGAAATTGGGAACACCTGTAGTTTGTTTCCTACCACTTGGGCACAGAACAGTTTCTGGTTTCCCTTGGAATGAAATACAACCTAAGTCCTAGAGCAGTGGTTCTCAAATGCGTCTGAATCACCCGGAGGGCTGTTTTAACACACATCCCTGGGCTCCACCCTCAGAGTCTTTGATTTGGTAGGTCTGGGGTGGGGCCCTAAAAATTTGTATTTCTAATAAGTTCTCAAGTGATGCTGAAGCCGCTGGTCTAAGACCAGATTTTGAGAACCTCTGTAGTAGGGTATCTCTCCGATTTGGGGCTTTGTTCCCATCTTCAACCCCCAAAATCTAACATAACCCTGTATGTGTGGTAGAAAGCCATTGTCTAAAGAATTTATTTTTAGCATAGAGCAATCAAGAGATTTTGGCTAAATCCTGGAGCTGAACTGCCCCCTTGCTCCGCTCAGACCCTTTGCCCCCAAGGCTGAAACCCTCGAGAGTTGCATTACCAGCCAGTGTAGGGATCAGGATTAGGGTAGGGCTGAGTGGGCTGGTATGGGGTGGGGGGGTTGCCTGCTGTAGTGTTGGTTTAGCTCCTTTTAGCAGAAGGAATTTGCCGAGCTAAGCATTTTCCATGGCAAGTGCATAAAAAAGATTTCTTACCCTTTTTTGAAAGAAAGAAATATATCCTTTCTCTTGAGTCATCACTATTGTTAGATGCTGAATGAAAAAAACAACTGTTAAAGCTCAGCTTTTTAAACATTTTTCTCTGAGTGCCTTTCTCCAGCTCTAGAAGATCTCAAGTTAATTTTTAATAATTTTTAATGGCTTCTCATGGGGGAGGGTGTCTCACCCTCTGTGTAGGGTGTCACTGCCCAGGACATGGCACAGCAAGGTCCTGGGAACAGCTGCAAGGCAGAGGGGGCTAGGAGGGCAGGGAGGCCCCCTCTGAGGGAGGGGGCAGTGGGGCTGAGTCCCCGAGGCTTCCCACCTGCAGAGCACTCTTATTGGTTAACAGTGTGTTAGCAGAGGGCCCGGCCACCTGGTGGGGGTGTCCACTTGCCTGACCTACAGCTACCCCAGGCTCACTGGGGCCAGACCCAACTCATCGTCCCCCCTCAAATGTGCCTTCGAATCCCCCCACAGATGTCTTGTGATTCCCAGCCTCGTGAACATTCTCGGTTGTCTACACGACAAACCTCAGTGGAATCTTCCACACCACCTGGCTCACAGCAGTCTCTGCTCCTTGCCTTTCACAGTCGTCAGAGGTCAGTGACCTCCTAAAGTGAGGATTGAGGAAATAAATAATAACCATAATAAGAGTAACAGCTGACCTCTGTGGAGTGTTTCCTCTGCGCCAGGCACCCGCTCCAAGTGTCTGTGTTTATTCGCTCATGTAATCTATAGCAGCCCGAGAGTAGGGTAGGACCTATTATTAGCTCCATTTTACGGGCGAGGAAACTGAAGTGCTGGGCGGTTGTGTGGTTTGCCCAGCGTCACACAGCTCAGAGTCACACACAGCAAGTAGTTAGACGCATTCCTCCCTGGCAGGTATGAAGCACCTGATTCCTTGCCCAGCCCTGGGTCCCAGCTTGCTAAGGGCTCATAATAGACGGTCGCCTTCCCCTGACATGCCGAGTAGCTCTGCTGACTGGGGAAGTCAACTGAGTCTCCTCCGCAGTTACTGAGGGACGGAGGGAAAGTGGAAGCTGGTGGCTTCAGGTTTCATAGACTTCAGAGGCCAGCTTCCCTGTGGCCCTGCCTGGCTTGAGGCTTCTTTCGGGGGGGATTGGGAAAGAGACTTAGAAAAGAAGGAGGCCCAGTGAGCAGGGAGCACCTGAGAGAGGGCAGGACGACCTGGCGAGTGGACCTGCCTAACAGGAGTGGCCAGTGCGCCCACGTGTGCATGGAGGGAATGCTGCCTTGTCCAGCTTGGCAGGTGGCCAAAAACTAGGTGTAAGTGAGTAACCGGCCTTTGAAATTACCCTAGGGAAAGGCTCTGCTTTGGAAGATAGAAGAAGGTATGGGAGGCTCCCAGAGGTACGTGTTCCTCCGTGCTGGGCCTGGGCCCCATCTGATGGGGACAGCAGCAAAAGGGAACAAATAGCTCAGGGAAAAAAAGGGTATGTGTTGGCGGGT
>RJWJ010019790.1:0-29857 GCA_004363605.1 Indri indri | reverse complement strand
AACGTTCTGCAATACCCAGGAACCCCCCCACCCCACCCGCCACCAAGAATCACCCAGCCCCGAATGCCAGCAACGCCAAGGCTCACAAGTCCCGGATAACACGCAGCCTACGGAACCTGGCTTGGCTCACTCAACATTAGGTCCTTCCATGTCAGCGTATTTGTTCCGCCACCAATAAGAGTTGCTTGAGCACCTACTGTGTGCCAGGCCCTGTTCTAACACGGTGACCACATCAGCAAACGACGCAGGCAAAGCTCCGGCCCTCAGAGGGTACTAGAAGACAAGACTCGTCAATATGCAATTTGCAATTCTCCCTGGACCTCCCTCCCTCTTCTTAATTGCTCTAGAGTGTCCCCGGCAGGCAGGGATGGAGCACCATTCGCTTAGCCAAGGCCTTCCTGATGGACGTTGAAGCTGGTTTCAGCTCTGATGCAATGACATACCTGTCACAATGGAACATGCCTCCAGTGCCCGTGTGTGAGAGGTGCCCCAGGGCCTTGCTAGGGCCTCGCAAGCAGCAGGTCACCTGGGGGCTGGCTAGTCCCATCCTGGAGGAGGTACTGAATCTGTGTTTTAACCAGCTCCCAGGCATTCCCACGCACATTAAAACTTGAGAAGCATAGCGCTAGGCAGCTACCTACAGGGGTTGCCTGGCTCTCCATTTATATTTCGGCAGATCCTGCCGAAGTACCCTCCAAAATACCCTCCCACCCGCAGTCCGCAAGTTCCCCTTCTACACAAACTTTGCATTGTCGGACACTGCCGCTTTTGTCCAGCTGATGATTCCTCCCATTTTCCAGATGCGGAGACCGAGGTCAAGCGAGGTGTCCAGACAACCAGTACCAGGGGCCGACCACCTATAAGGCTTCTCCCAGCTCTGACTTTCAGGATTTGGCCACAGACCGGGTGTCTTCCATGCCAGCTTCCTGCCCAACTGCTCTGGCTTTCAGGAGCTGCTTGGAGCAGGAAGGAGGAAAGGTTACAGCTCACTTAACAAAGGAAAGACGGTTTCTGAGGGAGGGAGCAGGCTCAGTGGGCTGGACATCAGTGAGCGCCGCTGGTGAGGCTGCCCTGTGCCCGTTCCTGTCCAGTCACGCGGGACGGAGGACCCAGCCTGCGTGACGGAGTACAAGCCTTCCCCGCCGTGCAGAAAGGTAACGCCAGGGAGCCGTGCAGAGGAGGTAAAGGGCTCCGGAGCCAAGGAGTGGGATGGGACCCCAGCTTCATTCTCACCAGCTGCGAGTCTTAGCCTCAGTTTCCTCCCCCTAAAAATGGGCTCGTACCATTCACTGCAGGAGGCAGCAGGGAGGACTTCTGGGCAGTTTAATCAAAAAACGGGAGCTGCCATCTGGAGTCCTGGCTTGGGCCGGTGCCGTGTTGTTTCACTCAGCTTCCTACGACCTCATCCTCCCAGCAGCCACCTGTGGTCCTCCCAGCAGCTGCCTGTGGTCAGCACTGTTATCCTCCCGACGTGACAGCTGGGGAAAGTGAGGCTGAGAGAGCTGCGGTGACTGTCCTCGATGGAACACCAAGATACAGCCATGGGAGGGGCGATCTTGGACCTACAGAGTCAGCATTCCTCATCTGAATTCTCCCCCAGCAGAGCTGCGTGACCCTGGGCAAGCTGCTTCACCTCTCTGAGCCTCTGCTTCCTCAGCAGTGAAATGAGGACTTAATACAGAGACCACAGGCGGGGAGCCACCCTGCAAACACAGAGTACTATAAGCAAACCCCCCTCTGGGGCTCCGCAATGCCACCCTCAAAACACCCAGTCCAGGAAGACTTGTCACCCGTGGGCATCTCTGATCTTTCCTGAGGTCTACGTGCAACATGATAAGGCCATGCAAAGCTGGCAGCCCCCAGAGACGGAAAGCCACTTGCTCAAGGTCACGCAGGTGGTTAAGTAGCGGAGAGCAGGGCCGGGCAGCAAGGGGTGGGCTAACAAACCTGAGAGGGATGCAGGCAGCAGCCGGTGTGGGCATGAGGGCCTGGCTCGAGCTGGCAGGTGTCTGGAGTAGTGACCACCAAGAGTCGGCAGATCCGGCTGAGGTCTCTCCTGCTGCCTTTTAGCTGGGAGGCCTCTTCGAGGGATCGGTCAGCCCTGGGATAGGCCCGCCTCTCCCAAAGGCTCCTCCTTCATCCTTCCCAGCCTGGTCGCTCACCTGTGGTTTGGAGCAGGCGCCATCTCTCTGGGGCACCAGGGCTTCTTTTAGAGGGTGTAGCTCAGGCCTCCTGGGCCGTGCAATCCATCTCCCCACGGCCAGACTTGCTCTGTTCTCTGGAATCGCCTCTCGTTACTGTGTCCAGAGGATGCATCAACCCCCTCACCCACCCCCACCCCCCCGCCAAAACCTCCCATGACATTCTAGCTCCTTCCCACGGTTTGTAACGGCGCCGTCCAATAGAAACGCAATGCAAACCACACGTGGAATTCTCACTTTTCCAGTAGCCACGTCAAAGAAAAAAATTTAACTTAATAATAGATTTTACTGAACCCAATGCTTACAAAATATTATCATCAATCAATGTAAAAATGACTGAGATATTTCACACCGTTTTTTTTGTAAGTACTAAGTTTTTGAAATCCAGGGAATATCTCTACTTTCAGCATTTCTCAATTTGGATGCTACGTTTTCAGTGGAGATATCCTGTCTGTACTTAGATTTCATAAAACTTACAGGGAAAAAAGTGCATTCGCATACCCAAGTTGTTCCACATATACAGAAAAGTTTTCCAAGAATGGGATGGAGTATCTATTTTGAAACTTAAATAAAGTCAAAAACTCAGTCCCTCACTGCAAAAGTCACATTTCAAGGGCTCGGTAACTACATATGGCTCATGGCTCCCGAGGGAGACACACAGGTTGACAAACTCTTTGACGTTCCCAGGGTAACATTCCCAATCCCTCTGCTCACCCCGCTTCCCCTGCCCACACCGTATTGCAATTGTCCTTCTCGGAGTTTCTCAGCACTAGGGACATTGGGGCCAGATCGTTCCTTACAGCGGGGGAGGGGCTGTCCCGGGCACGGCAGGATGCTGCGCAGCACACTGGCCTCCACCCATCAGATGCCAGGAGCTTACCCCTCCCAGTCACGACGACCAAAAATGTCTGCAGGTACTGCCAAGTGTCCCCTGGTAGGGCCACAACCACCCCTATCCAGAACCACGGGTCTATGGCGGTGGGGAAGGGGTGAGACTAAGCTGATTCTCTCCACCTCCCAGATGCGGGTCCAGTACCTGATACACAGAGGTGCCCAAGCCTGTGCCTGAACAGAAGGGGCTTACTCCACCCTGAGACTCGCCGCCTCCAGGAAGCCTTCCATGGTGTCCTAGCCCAGTTAGTGCTTCCCCTGGGCTCCCACAGCCCTCTGCCCCCATCCCTGGCACAGCTCTCTTTCTAAGGGTAGGAACTGGGTCTTACTCACTACAGGCCCTTCAAAGCCTAGCCTAGAGACTGGTATACAGTAGGTGCTTAAAAGATATTTGTAAAACCGACCTGAAAAACAGGAATGACTTAAGTCAAAAAGCCCCACGGGGCCATTTTAGTTCAGGGCTTTCTCATCCCAGCGAAGGTGCAAGTAACAGTCACACTTCCCCTTGTACACCACGCAAGGGGCTAATATCTTGCAGGGTTTACAGAGGGAAACTGAGGCTCGCATAGGTGAAGGGCTTGCCCTGTGTTCGAAGCAATGAATTTGAGGCTCAAAACTCATGGTTCCCCCTCTTATTGATCAAATAAAGTCACACAGGAAAGAAGATATTTGTAATACGTATCAAACACAATATTTGTACACAGAACACATAAAGAGCTCTGTGAAATCAGTAAGAAAAGGACAGGCAACCCAACAAAACATGTGCAAATCTAAAGAGATACTTCGGAAAAGAGGTTATCTACATGGGTATTAAGCATATAAAAGAATACTCAATGTCATTATTCATCGGGGAAATAAATGTAAATTAAAAGTGCACGGTAGGATCGCTATACACCTGAATAGCTAAAAAAAAATAAATACAGCCGGTCTCAGTGGCTCACGCCTGTAATCCCAGCACTCTGGGAGGCCGAGGCAGGAGGACCGCTTGAGCTCAGGAGTTTGAGATCAGAGAGTGAGACTCCATCTCTACTAAAAATAGAAAAACTAGCTGGGCATCGGGGCGCATGCCTGTAGTCCCAGCCACTCAGAAGGCTGAGGCAGGAGGGTCGCTTGAGCCCAGGAGCTTGAGGTTGCTGTGAGCTACGATGACGCCACTGCACTCTACCCAGGGCGACAGAGTGAGACTCTGTCTCAAAAAAAAAGGATGTGATGTGCTCATACGCTGCTGGTGGGAGGCTGACCTGGCGCGATCCCTTTGGAAAACTCTTTGGTATCACTGAGATAAAATGTGCGTCTTCTGCACAGCCCAGCAATTCCACCAAGTATAAACCAAAGATGCATCCAATCGTTCACCAAAGGGCACATATCCGAATGATCCCAGCAGCTCTATTCACAATCGCCCCCAGCTGGAAACTACCCAAATGCCCATTAAAAACAGAATGACTAAACAAGTAAACACACATAAATCAATACGTACTAAACAGCCAGGAGAAAGGACAAGCCTTAACTTCACACGACGGATATTATGATAAGCAAAAAAAAGTCGACACAAGAGAGACCATAATTCTACAAACGTAAAGTGCAAAAGGAAGCACAACTGAGCTCTAGGAAGAGAGGTCAGAATGGTGGTTACCTTCGGTGGGGGAAGGGGTGGCTGCTGGGGGCATGAGGCATCTTGGGTGGGGACGGGCTCTGGGCACGTCCACGTTTTTGATCTGGGTACTGGCCCCACGGACACACTGATTTTTTGAAAATTCGTTGAGCTGTGTACTTACACGGTATGCGCTTTCCTGTATGTATGTTAAACTTTAGTAAATACAGTCTTAATCATGCTTTGTCAAATGCCGAGGAATGGTGTTGCCGGTCGGGCACCCTCCTGCCTGGCACACGTCTGCCGGCTGCCACGGAGGCACACACAAGACTCCTTTCATTCATTCAATCGACGCCCACCGGTGGGCGCCCTCCCAGGGCCAGGCCTGGTGCCGAGCTCCAGGAACTGGAAGGGGAACGGAGCCCCGGTGTCTGGTCCTGTCACCCACACCCAACTCCTGGCACAAACACCCCCCCGAACCCACACTCAATAAACTAGCAGCCGGGCTGGGGTGGCTTCGGATCAGATGCCAAGGAGGTGACGTCTGCTTCTCTTCCTCTCTGCCACCCCATGGTGAGAGCAAGTTTATAGGGTTTTCCCTCATGCTGGGGCCAAACCCAGCCACTCCGGCACAGGTACGGGGAGTTTCCAATCCACTGCTTGTCTCTGCTGCCACCGCCCCTCCATCCTGTCTGTGAGATGCCGGCGCCCCTGGAGACTCCCTGGAGGCCCCTGTCGGCTGGCGACTCCCGATTGTCATCTCCAGCCCAGACCTCTCTGCTCAACACCAGACGCAGGTGTCCGCGGTCTACTCCTCACCTGCACTTGGGTGTCAAGCCCGGTCTTTGCCCAAACAGCGCCATCCTTCTACGCTCATGCCCAAAATCCTGAAAGCAGTTTTGACTTTTCCTTCTCCCCGACCCCAATCCACCTCGGCAGCAAATTCTGTTGTTGACCTCACCTTTAAAACAGAGCCAGGATCCGCCGCTTCTCACCACCCGCACTGCCGGGGGCTTGTGTGTTTTGGGCGCCCACGTCTTACCACCCTGCTCCGAGCCGCCTCCTCGCCGGCCTCCCTCACTCTGCCCCTGTCTCCTCGGTCGATTTCAAATGAGCAGCCAGAGTGATCTTGTGAAAATGGAAACACGACCATGGCCCTCTTCTTCTCTGAATCCTCCCATGGCTCCCACTCGAGGAAAAGCCAGTCCTTGTAGCCCACACAGGCTTGGCCCGCCTCTTACCTTGGTGCCCAAATCGCCCACCAGCCCCTGCCTCGCTCTTTCTCCTCCTGCCACACTGGCCCCTCGCGGTTCGTGAACCACGCAAGCACACTCCGTCCCCAGGGCCTGCGCCCAGCCGGGCCGCTGCCTGGGTGCCCTTTCCCCAAACACCCACTTGGCATCCTCCCTCACCCTCCCTGTCCTCGCTCACAACTCACCTCCTCAAGCCCTCTTCCGATCACCCGCTTAATACTGCGACCTGTCCCCACCGACACGGCACTCCGGACACCTCCCCTGCACGATTTCTCTTCTCCTCCAGCACGTATCACCTTCTAACACGTCGTGTCATTGACTCACTGTATCCTGCAACCGCCGTCTGGGACCCTCGACTGCTCTGTCCGGGGCGTGGCGCTCAGTGAGCACTTATCGAATAGAGCTCTCACTCTGTGCCCCTTCTCCCGAGGCAGCCCTGAGATACCCTGCGCCCCACCTGTCAGTCACTCGAGTTCTCGGCAGCATCCCAAACTCAACACAGACGACCCAGCCCTGCTGTGTGACTGCACGAGCTTGGCCCCTTTCTGGCCTCGCCTGTTGGAACAAGCCAGAAACCCAGGATCATCGCACACCTCTTTCCCTCCGTGAAGCCCTAATCCAGCCACCACTGGGCTGCACCCACGCCACTCCCCCTGCCTCTTCCTGGCATCCGGCCTTTTCCCTTTGTCGCCGCTAGCCTGGTCCCAGCACCCATCATCTCCCACCTGGGTCGCTCCGAGGCTCCCCACTGTCTTTGGGATGCAGTTGTTCCCACGGCTTACAGAGCCCCCTGATCGGACCCCTGCGCCCCAGCCAAATGGACCTTCCAGCAGCCCCGAGGGTGCCACACACTCCTGCTTTTCTTATTCTCACTCCCGGTCCACTTTGGCCTCCAGCTGTCTCAACACGTGACCCCAGGCCTGGCCAATCACACCATTCCATTCCCAGGCCACAGTGTTGGTTCAGGAATGGACATGTGACCCAATCTAGGTGAATGAATGTCAACTGGAGACCCCTACAGGGTCCCCCAGGGCGGCTAGGCAAGTAGGGTACAGGGCTGGAGGTGGGGGGCCATCTATAGTCACCATCTGCAGAGCCTCCCTGAGAATGAAGCCAACCAGGAAGGTGGAGCCAAGAGATAGAGACATAAATCCCTGATATTGGTTGGGCCCCTGGATCCAGCCATGCCTGAGGCTCATCCCTTACATAAGCAAATATATTTACTTTTTTGCTCAATTCCATAGCAGCTGGGTTTCTGTCTCTGCTAATCAAGAACCCCAGCTAGTAGGTATCTACACACCCTCTCCCCACCTTACCTGGGGCTGCCTCCTATCTCCTCAGTCCAAGTATCACCTTCTCCAGGAAGCATTCCCTGAACACCTAGACTAGATTAAGCACCGCCCAGCTCATGTCTCATGGTCCCCTATGCCTGCTCCTCACCACTCTCTATGGATTAAGTGTTGGTTGCCCCTCCGTTTCCCACCCTTGACTGTGGGTGCTCATGGGCCAAGGGACCTGCAGTCTTTTTCTTTTTCTGTAGTCCCACACTTAGCACAGGACCTGGCACACCTGCAGGCATTCTTATTTTACTTTCTCAGGTCACTTGGTCAATAAGTTTCCTCCAGTTTATCAGGGAGTAGTGAAAAAAGAGTCAGTTTTGCAGGAAAACAGACCCCAGTTTGAATTCTCCACCTATGCGCTCTGTGACCTCAGGTAAATCACTTAACCACCCCCAGCCTCATTTTTCTCATCTGTGAAATGGGAGAGCAGCTATTTAAATACACATAAAGGCCTTAATGCTATATTGGGTCAGGGTAAATGCTTAATCAGTGGCAGTCCCTGCCCCCACTTTCTCCGCCAGGGAAGAAATCCTGCCTTCGCCTCTCGTTTTCACTCCACCACAGGCATGGACATCTTAAGCCACCTGCCCATAATACATTCTCCAGTCTGAAGACTTTCAGGATCAGTCCTTGTGACCAGGGTGGGGCTAACCCCATGCCCAGGGGTAGTAACTGAGGCCCAGCCAGTGGGAGGGCACAGATGTTCATGGATGAGCAACAAGACTCCAGGTGGTTGAATATGAATCAACCCCAGGATTTGCAAGAATTACCAGAGAAATGCCTCTCTTCTAGCTGAGACTGCTGAGCTAGCAGGATGCATGCCTGCAGCTGTTATTGGGCAGAGCACGCCCCAAAATGAAGCCACCACAGAAGAAAGCCCATTAGAGAGAGAGCAAAAGAGACAGTGTCCTTATGGAGCACCTGGATACAGCCATACCTGAAGGCAATATGCCTGAACTTTCCATGTACCTGAGCCAATACATTGCTTTATTTTCTTCCTTATTTTGAATTAGGATGCTACCACTCACAGCCTGACTGATACAGGCACATAGTAGGCTCTTTTTGACCTCAGCATACTTAGCACTTACATGGTGTTCTTCCAGCTTTCAGCACAATTTTTAAAAATATGTTTTGACAAAACTAAGCAAAACGTATTTCCACAGTCTTATCTGAAGACTCAGGGTGATGGTTGGGGCCAGCTAACCACTCTTACTTCTGCCCCAAGGATGTGGATTTGAGTTTCCACATAAGAAGCCAACTCTAGACTGTATTTATAAAAAGGTCAGAAGGTTAGCTGATGTTTTAGAAAGTCTTAGCCTAACTTCCCCTTTCCTCTGCCCTCAATTGTAGTCTCCGGCTTTTTTGATTGCATTACCTTCGACTTCTCAGTTGTGGAGGTTTTGCAATGGCTGACGGCCAAAAGGTGGAAAGCTTGACCAAAGCAAGCAAGTAATAAGCACTTGCTGGATGTAATGTTCCCGAACGAGATGGCCTCAACCTGTCTTTTTTCGTTTTTGTGGTTCATCCAAGAACCACGAGGCCTTCATCCCAGTGATATTTTGGGCGTATTACTGGAGACGGGTGGGCTTTGAGATCACAGTTTGTCAGCCCTAGTCTGAGAGAGCACAGACTGGGAATCCAGTCTCCAGGGGCATTAACCTGGCCCTCTGCTGCCCTCTTGGACAAACCAGGAGACCTTCCTCACTTGCTCCTGGAAGCAGGAAGAAGAGGAATGATTTCAAAGGCTTCAAGAGCTGCTCAGAACAAGACCACTTAAAAAATCACAGGGAGAAACCAAAGAGGGAGAAGGGGCACCCCGTCACGGTTCACTGTCCCCCGGGGGCAGATTCCGAGGCGAAGAACGTCCTTTCCCTGATGGCTCAGGGCTCCGACGGGGGCCTGGGATCTTGCTGGAAAGTTTTCCATCTGCGGACTTGCCCCGGTCATTGCAGGAAGCAAAATGCCATGGGGAGAGTCTCTTAAGCCATCCTCCTGCCTCAGCCTCCCAACGTGCTGAGATTACCAGCATGAGCCACCGCCCCTGATCAACATAACCTTTTAAAAGGAAGATGCAAAGGGCACCAAAAAAAAAAAAAAAAAAAAAACTAAGAAAACGACCAAAGGCTGCGCCACACCTAAATGGCAAAACACATATTTGAACCTGGGGCTGTAGGGGGCCAGCCCCATACTCTTACTAATTAAGGAAATCCCACGTCCCAAGCGGGTTTCCACCCTATTTGCCTTGGAAGCCTTCTCTGATGTCTGCCTCCGATGGGGCTGGCCTTCCAGAAACACATCAAAGCTGGACATGGGGGGTAACATTTCCAGGAGATTTTCTTTGTGCCAGAGAAACCCCGAGAAGTCAGATCTGCAGGGTTCGTGGATCAGCGCAAGAGACCGACGCCCAAGTAACCGGGTAATTGGCAGAATGAAATAAGAGTTTGTTTTGGGGAATCAAATTATGGGATCGGGGAGGTCGGAGGAAGGAGCCATGGATTCTGGCTGGGGTGGGGGTGTGGGTGGTGACATCAGGCAAGAATCTGAGCCAAGTCTAAAAGACTGGGCAGCATAGTAACAGGTGCAGAGATTGGGGGAAGAGTCCCAGGTAGAGGGAACAGCTTGAGCAGAGGCTTAGAGGTGGGGTCTGTGTGGGGGGTGGGGAAGGTAAATAACAAAGGCAATAAGAGTAACAATAGTGAGAATAACAAACACACATGTAGAGCTTACTCTGTGCCAGGGCACTATTCTACACCCTTTACAAGTATTAGCTCATTTAATCCTCACAACTAGTCCACAAGGATGGTGCTATCATCCCATTTTACAGATGCGGATGCTGAGGCACAGAGAGGTAAAGTCCTTGCCTGGGGTCTCACAGCAGATATGTGGCGGAACAGGGTCTTGAACCTACACTGTCTGGTTTTAGAGCCTGTGCACTCAATCTGCTTAACCTCTGCTACAGTGGATCACAAAGGGGGTTCGTGGGAACTTACTTGAAATGCAAATTGCTCTGCAATCCTCAGAACTGTGCCATGTCCCTACCTGAAGGGTACCTAAAGGCCCTCGGGGAGGAAGGTTTGCCCAGAGTCCCCCGGCAGGTGCGTGAGAGAGAGCAAGGCCTCCAACCAGAATTGCCCATCCCCCAGGAGGGGGTGTTCACAACTACGCAGGGATGTCAGAGCACCCACCAGCTAAACACTCTGCCTGTGCTGCTCCCGGCTTCCAGGGCATGGGGGACCCAGACCCCATTCTCTACCCCGAAACTAACTGCATGATCCTGAACAAGGCACCCCAACTGTCTGGGCTTCAGTTTCTCCATCTGTGAAAAGAGGATGCTGGACCCAATTTCTAATCTTGCTTTTCTCCCCCAAATCTTAGCCAACAATTGCGCATGGCTTGTCTACGTTTGCTCAAGCAGAGCAGTGACCACGCCGCAGACTGAGGGGCGAAGGCACCTACTACGTAGGGTTACCCGCGGCACCCAGAGGCAGGGTGGCCGACACTCCCCGAGCGCCCCAAACCAAAAGTAGCATTCTGCCTTCTTGCTGCCAATACAGGCTTCCTCTTCCTCCCTGACAGCCCTGGCCAGGAGGGGAGGGGAGGGCCCTGGGGGTGTGGAAAGGACATGGGCTGACACGGAACCACGGCCGCACAGGGTGGCCCTCGCCCGGTGCCTGATCTTGTCGGGTCTCTGTCCCCCGCCTGGGAAGTGGCCACGCCCCTCGTCTCCTACGCCTCCAGGGGTCTGCAAGGGTCCCGGTGGTTCTGCGGCAGGTGCCACTCAGGAGCTGACGGAAATGGGGTGCAGTTTCTAATGACAGGGAGGAAGGGCTGCGCTGGCGCGCGTGCATGCGAGCATGGGGGGGGCGGCAGGAAGGAAGGGGGAAGTGGTGCGGGTGGGGGCGGAAGAAGACAGAGACAGGCAGGCACAGGGAGAGACAGAGACGGGAAGAGAAACGGAGAGAGACAGAGTGGAGACGGAGACAGGAGAGACAAAAATAGAGACCACGACAGACAGACAGACAGACAGACTGAGAAGGACAGAGAGGAGCAGCGGGAGCAGCCTGGAGCAGGAACTTCAGGTCCCACAGTGCCAACCAGCAACCACACTCAGCACCCACAGCTCAGCTAACAGAGCCGCCAGCCCCTCGGGCAAGCCTCCCGGGGCCCAGGGAAGGAAGGGAACATTAAGAGCAAGGTCACTGCTGGCCCGGCCTCCTCCAACCCCCCCCCAACTTGTCCACCTGTCACGGGGCTCCCCAAATTCCTACCTGCTGAGGACCACCTTCCTGATGTTGGCTACATCCAGAACCTCCTTTACTCTGACTTATTTTTGTTACATGCATTCGATATTTTTAAGACATATTTTCCAAGGAAACCATAATCCATTGGCTTGATTGAAAAACATGCACTAATTAGAGTCACCGCAAAAACAAATGCAAAGGAAGCCATCCTCCTAGTGGGAGGTTGCAGCAAGGCCGGAGAAGAGTCCCGGAAGGAGCCCAGCTGGGGCCTGCTCTTGTTAAACACCAGGAGTCCGGGAGGAGCAGGAAAGACATGTTAGCACCTGGTGGAGACTTTCTCCCACAAGGCATCAGAGGGTGGGGAGGAAAACTCTTTTTCATTCGGTGACTTAACACTTCATACTAGGCAACAGCACCCTCAGGGCAAAATCCAGGTTCTCTGGCATCTCACTTGACACTCTGTTGTGGCTTAACTCCCACTGACCTCTAATTTCAACACCACCCACGCCCCTGCCCCTTAACAAACGCACAAACATACTATACTCTCTGCCATGAACTCTACCAAACCTACCAAGCCACAGCCTCTCATATCTCCAAACTTTTGCACCAGCGATTCCCTCTCCCCAGAAAATCCTTCTGGCCCTCCTCTACACAGCTAACTCCTACTGGCAAAATTTGCACCCCTTCCTCCAGGAAGTCTTCCCTGACTGCCTCCTCTCACTGTACCAGTATCCCCCAAGTTGCTTCACATGCTGTGTGGCCTCAGGGGTTGCCTCGATGCCTCCCCCATTGGAATATGCAGGCCTGGGACCTCACCTGAGTCCTCACATCCTCCCAGAAGCTAGCACAGCCCGCAAACTCTCAGTGCAGGCTACACAGATATTTGTTGTTGAGTGAAGATGAATAAAGAAAAGAAGGCCCCTGAATGCCCCCGGACAGACGGAAATCACAGCCGGACCCTCTCTGTGCTCTGCGAAAATGCTCCAGGCAGAAGCCATTGTCCAACATGATTCAGACAACTTGGCTCAAATCAGCCTCACATACTGGCTGGTCCACAGCCTCTGGGCCAGTGACCCAGCCCTCTGTGAGCCTCACCTACAAAACAGAGACAATAGTGTTACCTTTAATAGAGCTGAGCTGAGAAAAGTGTATGCAAAGAGCTAAGTTCCCAGTAAGCATGCAAATATTACCTGCAATCATTATTATTATTATTACCATCTAACACTCACCAAATCACAACATGTTTAGAACTTAAAGAGACTTAAGAGATGATTAGAATAGGGCTTGGCAGACGTTTTCTATAAAAAGCCAGACAAATACGTTCAGCTTGTGGGTCCTACGGTCTCCATCATAACTACTCGACTCTGCTGTTGCAGCTCAAAGCAGCCACAGGCAGTATGTACATAAACGAGCATGGCTGTGTGCCAATAAAACTTTATTTACAAAAACAGGTGGAGGGCTGGATTTGGCCTGTGGCCAGCAATCTGCCAACTTCTAACACTGTTCCCTTACTAGTCCAAATGTGGTCTTTTAGACAAGCATCGGAGACCCCTGGGTGCTGATCACAAAGCCAGTCTCAGGCCCTGCCCCAAACCTGCAGGTGGGAATCTGCACTTTTGCACGAGATCCCCGGGGAGGTCAGATGCACGCTAAGGTCCGAGAGGCTGCAGGCCCCCGACTTTCTAGGTCAGTGTCTCAGATCAGAGATGCAGTTTACTTTTTCCTTGCCCGATACCTGCGCCAGAATGTAAACTGAGAACCGGCCACATGTCCTTATTCCACAAGTGCCAGGGCCACGGCGGGGAGTGTGCATGCTAGTGGAGGGCGTTGCTCAGTGGCTGTCCACGCGGTAGTGGGAGATGGGGTTGATGCTTGACTCCTGCAGCAGCCTGCGGAGCTGGGCAGACCGTGTGCTGCCCCCTCGACCTTGTGTGACCTCAGGAAAGTGACTCAACCATCTCCAGCCCTCGATTTCCGGGAAATGGGATTGTTGCCAACACATGCATCGCTGGTACCTTGTGAGGACAGAGAAGGGGTATGGGATGGTGTCCTGGCAGCCAGGAGAGTGGCGCAGATGTGTCAGGGTCACAGATGCACACTCGCCAGTACTCACAGCACAGGGACCTCAGCTGGTCCCAAATATCTCACTGTGGGTCAGGTGGGGACGTGAACCCGTTACCTGGGTTCTCGCTGTGGGGTAGGTGGGACCGTGGGGCTCAGCGACAGGGGCTACTCACCCAGGTAGCATGGAATGGGGACAAATTCCATGTGCGTTAAAAACCTTACAATGACAGACAGGGTTTCAGGAGGCCTCCGATGTCCTAGAAAAACAGAGCTGAAGGGCTCTTGGAAAACATCAAAACTAGTGGTTAAAAAAAAATTGCTTTTAAAGCAATGGAATTGCTTGTTCAAGTGGCACTACCAGGCAAGCCCAAGGCATCCTAACAGCCCTGAAGATCCAAACCAGAGGGCCCTTGAGGCCAGACAGGTTACCCATGTGACAACAGGGAGTGGTAGGGACTACGGTGACCAGGAGAGCCAAGGCCATCTAAGGGGCAGCTTCAGGCCACTCCAGTTTGGTCTGAGCTCCCTGAGTTTCCAAGAGAAATAAGAAATCAGAATTTTTCTCTAGAAATGTTTGAATTTTTTGGCTCAATTAAAAACAATAACAACAAAAAAACCCAAACTGCATAGCATGGAAGCTAAACAAAAGCCATGCTGAGGGCTGAACCCACCCATTTAACACAGAGAAAGTGAGGCTCAGGGAGGGCAAGTGCCTTGCCCAACGTCACACAGCGAGTTGGAGGGAGAGTTGGGACTTGACTGCCCCAAGCTCTTGCGCACTGCTCATGAGAGAGCAGGAAGTGAGAAGGGTAAGTGGGAATCTGAACTTCCCAAGCCAAGAGCCCTGTGTGTTCTTCCAGCCAGGAAAGAGTGTGGACAGAGGGGCAGGAAATGGATGAATATTCATAATATTTGTAACAACTGACATTTTCTGGAGTGTTTTCTATGTGCTGGGCCTTAAGATAGGGTATCGAGCGAATCAAGAAGGGGTAAGGATGGTAATTAAAGAGACTCTGGGGCTGGGCGAGGTGGTGGCTCACACCTATAATCCTACCACTTTGAGAGGCCAAGACAGGAAGATCGCTTGAGGCCAGGAGTTTGAGACCAGCCTGGACAACACGGCAAGGCCCCACCTCTACAAAAAATAATTTAAAAAATCAACCAGGCGTGGTGGCGCATGCCTGTAGTCCCAGCTACTCGGGAGGCTGAGGCAGGAGGATCACTTGAGCCCAGGAGAGTGAGGTTGCAGTGAACTATGATGATGCCACTGTACTCTAGCCTGGGTGACAGAGCAAGACTTTATCTCAAAAAGAAAGAAAGAAAGAAAGAAAAACAGTGTAGACTCTGGATTTAAATCCTGTCTCTCCCACTTCCTAGTTGGGTGACCTTGTGCAAATTACATCATCCCTCTGCCTCAGCTTGTTCATCTCACACGAGTTAAGTACAGAAAGTACCTAGACTACTAGTGCCAGGCACCCAGCAAGCCCTGTGGCTATTACCTGTGTTTATAACTGCTGCCTTTTGTCAGATGAGAAAGCGAAGGATCACAAAGGGACATGCTCAAGATTTCAAAGAGCCTGTCTGACCCCAGGGCCTCAGCTTGTTCCTGGTACCAGGGTGAGTACTTTACCACCATCCGCGCCCATCCCAAAACCTCTGGTGGTAGGTCCTGTTTGTACCTCCAATCTGCAGATGAGCGCACAGGATACGATGTTCCTCCTCGGGCCGTCAGCCCAGAGGCTCCCCAGGGCACGCGGGCGTTGTCCTCCAAGGTCCTCCCCTGCAATGTCTGGGGCTTGGCCAAGCTGCCAGCCCGCTCTGAATGAATCACTCCAGTGAATCCTCCTCAGGCAGCAGTCCCCGGTGGGGGAGGCCTAAGTAGGCGCATGGGAGAGGACAGGCACCCCAGACCTCTGTTGTGGCCCCAGGCAGGGCCGATGCGGGTCCCCAGAGAGCAAGGCGACTTGCGGGCAGTAGGAAGAGGCAGCGAGTGGGGAAGCCAGGAGCTGCTGCTACCCAGAGAAGTCTCCATGAGCCACATGGCAAACCAAAGCCTCCCACCCTTTCGAAAAGGCATGTTGGGGTCACCATCCCCTGGCCGTGAAGGCGTATCTGACCGGCCACTTTTGCTACAAATTCATCCACAAAGTCACATCTATAATACACTCGACAGCCTTACTGATCCCAGGGTGCTACCACACCCGAGTTCTGACAGGTCCATGCCCATGTATTCCCCAGGAGGGCACAGAGACCCAGAGAGGGCCAGTGCCTTGCCGGGGAAGCCTCCCTACCCAGTCTCCATCTCCCTAGGCTGCTTTCTTTCCTTTTTCTTTTTTTTTTTGAGACAGGGTCTTGCTCTGTCGCCCTGGCTAGACTACAGTGCCATCATCATAGCTCACTGCAACCTCAAGCTCCTGGGCTCAAGCAATCCTCCTGCCTCAGCCTCCCAAGTAGCTGGGACTACAGGCGCATGCCACCATGCCCGGCTAATTTTTCTATGTTTTGTAGAGATGGGGTCTCACTCTTCCTCAGGCTCTTCTCGAACTCCTGAGCTCAAGCGATCCTCCTACCTCACCTCTCAAGATGCTAGGATTACAGGCATGAGCCACTGCACCCAGCTTTTTAAATTTTTTTTTTTTTTTTTTTTTTTTTTTTTGAGACAGGGTCTCGCTCTGTTACCCAGGCTAGAGTGCCGTGGCCTCATCATAGCTCACTGCAACCTCAAACTGCTGGGCTCCCTACGCTGCTTTCTGATGCACAGAAATTGAGGACTCTAAAAGGAAAAGCAAGGGCAAGTATGCGAAAAAGAACAAAAGCATGAGGGCCCAGTACAGCGACTGGGAGGCATGGTCCTAACACCCCTCCCGAGCAGCAGCTGCCCTGGCGAGACGAGGCTGGAAATCTGGAACACGCAGACAAGTGCTGTTTTAAGTTCCCAAACAAGCAGGCTACAAAGTTGAACCTCAGAGGAACTGACTACCTCCAAGAAACTTCTCCTCCGTGAAAACGCTGCGCTCTGACCCGGGCTCTCCCCATGCCGCCTCGTGTCACTGAAGCAAAGAGCATGAGGGAGGAGATCGGGGGTTCCAGGTATGGGGGAGATGCCTGAAGGGGGAGGTGTTTTGGGGGTGTCTGTGTGCCCAGGGTGTTCACAGGTGCAGCGTTTGTAACTCAGGACTGTCCATCTCAGCTCTGGGGCTGGCACCTCTTGAAATAAGCAGCGACTCCTGTATGCCCCTCACGTGGCCACCTGGGGAGGTCACTCACCTTCAGAGTGAACACAAGGGTCCAGGTGGGGCACAAGCAGGACCAGACTTGATTTCAAGGCCAAGGGACTTCCCTCTGAGCTGTGGACCAGGAAACCCACCGAGGGTCTCTCTTGGCCTCCCCGGAGCCTCAGCCATCAGGGCGGTCAGGGTTAACCTGGGATGGGAAGATGGAAGCAGTTTCCCCCTTTCCTTCACCCCTTCCTAACACCTTGTGCCAGGTCCTAGGGTGAGCTCTGTAAGCCCGTGGTCCTTCACTGGCCCCACGCTTGCTTTAGTAAGTATTTGTCACTGTTACCAGGAGGAACGTAAGTGTATCCATACCCTAGCTAACCACTCTACGGACTTGATCTCTTTCCCTACCTGGTGGTCCCAGAGATGTTGCTGGTGACATGCAGGACACCCCTCATTCTACTGAGGCACTTCACTTAACGTATATTAGAACATAATTTATAACTAACACATCAAAGCCAGTGATTGCAAGGATTATGACTGATTAAGAGGAAACTAAATTTAAGAGTGTTGGAATCCTCATACACTGGCTGGTGGGAATAGAAAACAGTGCAGCCGTTTTGAAAAACAGTCTGCCAGTTCCTCGAAAAGTGAAACTCAACGTTAGCATACGACCCCAGCAATTCCACTCCGAGGGCATATACCCGAGAGAATCGAAAACATATATCCATACAAAGATTGTACGTGAATGTTCTCAGCAGCGTTATTCATAAAAGCCAAAAAGTGGAAACAACCCAAATGACCATCAACTGGCAAACGGATAAAGAGAATGGGGTGTGTCCACGCAACGGAATATTACTCAGCTGTAAAAAGGAATGAAGTACTGGCTACAAGATGAACCTTGGAAACATTATCCAAAGTGAGAAGCAGCAGATTACAAACGGCCACATAGTGTTTGATTCCATTTATACCAAACGCCCAGCAGAGGCAAACTCATAGAAACAGAGTAGATTAATGGTTGCCAGGGGATGGGGGGGAGGAGGGATTAGGGAGCGACTGTTCATGGGTACAGGGTTTCTTTCTGGGATGATAAAAATGTTCTAAAATTAGACAGTGGTCATGGTTGCACAACTAAAAACCACTGAATTATATACCTTAAAAGGGTGAATTGTATGGTATGTGAATTATATCTCAATAAAGCAGTTACATGAGATGTTTAAAAATAAGGTGGTAGAAATATATTAAGTAAATAATAGAGCATTTGGGGCTCAATAAGAGTAAATTCACAAATGACACAATAATGCCTTTAGGACAATGCAAGAAATTCAGCTTTACAGTCATGGAAACTGAGTCTGGGAGGGGGGCAATGAGTCACCCAGGCTACATCACTACTAAACCAGTGTGAATCACACTCAGATCTGTTCAAACCCAGAAGCCTGGCCTAACCATCAGATCATCCTGATAGAATGCAAGGAGAATGGGATGATGGATGGGGAGAGGTGTCCACAGCCCAGGCTGGGACAGATATGCAAGGGGGCTGGACAGTGAGAAAAAGGGTTGGTGACCTCTGCGGGGTCCAGAAGAGGAAGCACCCAGCAATGCCTGGGGAATGCTAGAGAAGGTTTCCAGGAGGGTGTGCTGCCTGAGGCTTTGGAAGGATGAGTAGGAGTTCCCCAGCTCCCCACATCCCCTCAACATCCCTGCAGGACATGAAGTCAAGAGGCCTGTGGGTGAGTTTCAGCTCTGCCATATCCTAGCTGTGGGTCCTAGGGCCACAGGCATGTGACCTCTCCAAGCCTCAGTTTCCCCATCTGTAAAAGGGGATGAGGAAGGTGATAAGCATAGTGCTTTCAAATGATTGCATGGAAATGGATGGCTTCCACTCTCCCTACCAAGGGAAGGGGCCTTTCAGTGGGAGAGCTGAACCTTGACCTCTGTCCCACACGATAATGACTTTGCCAGGTCAGGCGTGCCCAGCCTGGGAGACCATGGCCCTCCCTGGCTGCCCCTTCCAGGCCCAGCTGTAGAGGCGCCTCTCATCCAGCTCACACAGGGACAGGAAGGCAGCCTGGGGTCGGCGTGTGGGGAGAATCCTCTGGTCAAATGTCGCCCCCCTCCTCGCGGTGACCTCCAAGTTCACCAGGGCTCCCCCCCCCACGCTCTCGGCACCCACCTCCCCAAGCCAGCGATTTCCGCTCTCCACGCCTCCACTTCTGACACGCCTCGCAACTCCACCGCGGCTGCGAGTTAACTTCCACGCGCCCCGGCGCCCGCCTGGGGGTCCCCGCGCGCTGGGCGAGGCTGGGGACTCCGAAGGCGGTGACACGCCGCCCCTCTGCCCACCCCCCACGCGCACACACAACGCTGAGCGCGCCCGGGCGCAGGGTCCCAGGTGGGAAGCGCGGTCGCCGGGGCCCGGGCCGTGCCGCACCCCGCGGAAAGCGCTCGGGGCGCCGGGCGGGTGCGGATCCCCGAACCGCCCGCCCGCGCCGCCGCCTCCCAGCTCCCAGCCCCGGAGCGCGAGCAGCCGCGCCGGGCCCGGAGGAAGCCGCCAGGACCCAGGGTTCCCCGGCGCCCGAGGCCTCCCCGCCCGCGCCCCGGGCCCGCGCCCCCGGCCGCAGCGCGAAGCCCCCGGCGCCGCCCCAGGGCTGCCTACCGTGCACGAGCGCGGCGAGCTGCCCCCCGCGCGCGGCGACTCCCGGCTCTCCAGCCGCCCCGGCCGGGGAGGGGGAGGTGCCCGCGCGGGGGCGGGGCCGCGGTGCCGTGACGTCACGAGGGGCGGTCCCGGGACGCGATCCCGCCCACGCCCCGCCCCCGGACTCGCCCCGCCCCTTCCAGCCTGCCTTCGGACCGCGCAGCGGGCAGGGCGGACCTGGGAGCGTCCCCGAGGCTCGCTCCGGAGCCCGGCCTCTCTGCCTGCACGCTGGCTTCGCCCCAGGACGGGCAGCTCACCCCTTTCCCTCGCGACGCCTCCATTTAAGAGAAGTTCCTCTCTGCCTATAAGCCCCGAAGCGGAACGATCACCAAAAAGTGGTGTAAGAGAAGAAAACTAGACCCGGAGCAAGGTGTGTTCGTGCTACTGTTTATGCAAATCAAAGAAAAAAGAAGGAAGGGCTCTCATACATATTCACACGCATCAGTGGTTTGGGGGGAGGGGCGGGATTTTGCCCTGACATCTCACCCCACCCTGGTATTTGGCAATGTCTGACGACAATTTTGGTTGTCACGACAGGTGGGCTGGAGGGTTCCTACTGGCATCTAGTGACTAGAGGCTTGGGATGCTGTTGACATCCTATGGTGCACAGGACAGGCCCCCCCACCCCCAGCAAAGAAGCATCCCGCCCAAAATGCCAATAATGCAGAGGTCGAGAAAGCCTGATACACACGAATGAGATAAAAACTCCAGGCTGATAAATCTAGCTCAGTCTAAGATATATAACCTCTCGATGCCTCTGTTTCCTCATCTGTAAAATGGGGAAAATAATAGACCTGTCTATACTTATGCATTGAATACCTAAAGGAAAGGGGGCGGAAGGCAGGCGGGCTTACCCTGTGAACTGTGGTTGGTTGTTCTCTTTTAACTTTTTTCTTTTAATCATATATAGATATATATTAATATTATGTGTTTAAAAAATTTCTGTAATAGTTATGACTGTAACAGCAAACATTATACACACACACACATATATATGGAAACCAAGGCACACAGATATGAAGTAATTTGCCCATGGCCAGCCATGTGTTCATTCGTAGCTCATTCATTCATTCATTCATTCATGTGTCCAGTAAATAGTGCCTGCCATGTGGAAGATGCTGAAACTGACAAAATGAAACCAGCTGCCTCCCTGGAGCTGGATATTACCAGTCTGGAAACAATAAAACAACATTACAGAGTGTTTATTGCGTGCATATTAGAGACTTCATACGACTAATCTGATGCATGTACAGATTAAACAGCAGCTGGGTGTTTTACAGTGTCCTTTTGTGGCTGAAGACATGGAGATCAAAGGAAGAGGTCTGAGTGGGGGTATTTGCTTAATAACAATCTAGCAACAGCGTTTCCTGAGCACTCTGGGCTGGGCACTGGGATTCAGCAGGTAACGGGGACGAGGGCCCTGCATCCGAGTGGGGTAAGTCAGCCCCTCCAACAAGGCTTCTTGGTAAAGTGAGCATCTGTAACTGGCAAGGCAGGGGTAGCCGGGGTTAACCTGGTCCAGGAAGGGAGGGCCAGGGGTGTTTATTACATGACTGAGGCGTGGTCTGGGGGCTGTGGAGGAGTGTGCCAGTCATAGGGAACAGCAGGTGCAAAGACCCAGGAGGAGGAAGGCGAACGTGGGCCTTACGCGCGCGCAGAGTGGACAGGATGTGGTGCAAATGAGAGCAGAGATCAGAGGGGTCTGCAGGACCGGATGCTGCAGGGCTTCGTGGGCTGTGGGAAGGAGTCAGGCTTTTTGACGACGGAGAGCCCGGGAAGGTGTTCAGCAGGGGAAGGGTGTGGTTAGCTTTACTTTCTGCATAGATCTCTCTGGCTGCTGCACGGAGGATGAACACTCAAGGAGACTGCTTTGGAGGCTGTTGAAATAATGCAGGGGGCCTTTGCCAACCCAGAGGGAGATGAGGGCATGGAAGGGGTGTTCCAGTTCCAGGGATGTTTGGAAGACAGAATTGGTAGATCTCCATTGCGGGGCGGGGGTAAGGAACAGGACCAGAATGATCCTCTTATTTGTGGGTTAAGCCTTCTCCTCTCAGCAGCCCCAGTTAGTGAACCTCTTCAGGTCTCAATCTGGCTGTCACCTCCTTAAGGAAGCCTAATTGCTCCCACTCCCTGGGACGTCCTGATGGATCAGATGCTGGACCATGCATCTTGGGAATTTGACATGACTTTGAAGGCAAATGAAAGAGTTCATTTCTCCTGTCTGCGTGCCCAGGCTGGGAATGCCAGGGCAGGGGCCTCTTCTGTCTTCTTCCCCAACCTGTCTTCCCAGCAAAGTAGACAAAGCCCGGCACTTAGGAGGTCTTCAATCAATATTTGTCAAATGCAGGAACAATAAATGTAGCATAAAACATATTGATTCTAAACCTCCTTCCAGCTCTGACGTTCAAGCGATGATGTTGATGCTCTATCAATAATTACACTGGCTTCAGGTGCTTGCCATGGGCCAAGCAACTTACAAGTGTTATGCTTAAGTTGATCATTCACCTCTCCCAACTACCTTTTGACATTTTACGATCATTACTCCCATCTTACAGATGAAGAAACAAGCTCCCTCAGGTAATTTGGTTGGCGCAAGGACAACAGCTGGTCATTGTCAGAGCTGGAATGCAACGTCGGGTCTCTCTCACCCTTTCCAGGACGCCGGCAGAAGGAGATGACTCCACAGTGGGCAGGAAGTGAGGGTGGATGGGAAGGTTCTCTTCTCCTGCTGGATGTGGGGTTACTGTCCGTAGCTGGGTATCTAGGCTTTCCAAAGCACATTTCGATCCTAGGTATCTGCTCCAGGTGCCCGGTGCTCTAAACAAGGTGCTCATCTCCCTAGAAACTCCTCAGGGCACCCTGGAACCACATTTTTTCCCCAAAACTCAGTTTCTGTGTGTCTATCAGCATCTCATACTGGCCCAAAAGTGGTCAGTGCTTCTGGGCGGTCCTCCTGCCACCATCTCCCCACATATACACTGCCAACTTTGTGCCCATGCCCCAAAGCCTAAAAGATCATGGGTCGTCTGCTGTCATCATGGATGGGAGACAGTGTTTCATAACAAAATGCTTTGCCTTTCCAAAGGCCTGTGATGCTAGGATTTATAGAATCTAGCCTTGAAACATGAAGTCCCTAGCTGGTCTAGCATTGAGTTTTAAAGTCAGTATTTAGGGCAAAACTCATACAGAGTCAAAATTACCTTGGAGGACTCCCCAAGAAGGCTGAGGGCACCACGGCTACTTGGGAAGTCCAGCTCAACTGGTTTCCCCCAGCATTGCACCCATCGACATTTCTTGGGTTGAGCACCTGATGAAGTCGAAACTCAAAGTCTCAGTTTCAAGGCAAAAATGTAACTTATCTTTAAGCTCTGACATCCTGCTCCAGGTGTTCAGGGACTCACATTTCAAGAGGCCCATTGGAACTAGGGCCCAGGGAAGGAACACCAGGTTTGTATTAATAGTTCCTAAGTCATACTCACTCTTGGCCTTTGAACATGTTGTTCCCTTTTACTTGTTTCTTTGTATCTTCATTATTTATTTTTGCTTATGATTTTTATATGTTCTCTGTTTTTTATGATGACATTTTTATTCATACATTTATTAGCAAAACAACAAAGTAAATATAAAATAATGACCTTAATTATTATTTTTTTCTGGTCTTTGTTTTGCTGAGTGTATGTGTCTTGTTTCAGCAATACCAACATGCACATTTTTTTCATGTTAATACCTGTGAGAAAATAAATACATATATATATATATATTTTGAGACAGAGTCTCACTCTGTTGCCTGGGCTAGAGTGCCATGGCGTCAGCCTAGCTCACAGCAACCTCAGACTCCTGGGCTCAAGTGATCCTTCTGCCTCAGCCTCCTGAGTAGCTGGGACTAAAGGCATGCGCCACCATGCCTGGCTAATTTTTTTCTCTATATGTATTTTAATTGTCCAGCTAATTTCTTTCTATTTTTAGTAGAGACAGGGTCTCGCTCTTGCTCAGGCTGGTCTCGAACTCCTGCGCTCAAACAATCCACCCGCCTCGGCCTCCCAGAGTGCTAGGATTACAGGCGTGAGCCACCGCGCCCGGCCAATCAAAATATTTTTGAGCTGAAAGTGAGCCACAAGATGTGGACCGTGAATGCTAACTTAAATGATGAATTACTAGTATGTTTTCCTTTCATAGAACTCACCAGACTGATATACTAAAAACAAAAACAAAAAAAAAAACCCTGCTATGTCTAAATAAGTCCCAACTAATTCTTTAAATAAAGATAAAATAAATATTCTGAGTGATGGGAAAGCAATGGTGTTATATTTTAATGGATAGCATTTCTCTTTTTCTTTCTTGAATCGTAAAATCATGATGCATCTTACAGTCAGTTGGACCTTGGAGTTGAGGAAATACGAAAGTTAATTTCATGTGGCTCACGTGATTATAAGGCTCAACTCCATCACGTTAGAATCTTAGAGCTGCACTCACAGACCTTAGGAACTTAGGATGGCAGTCTATGTAGCTTGACTTTGGAATCAGGGAATCACAGAGGCTTAGATATAAACTGTGTAATAGAATCCCAGAGACTCACAGAACTTTGGAACCACAGAATCTTGGGGCTAGATGGACATTTGAGCTGTCATTTCACAGAAGGGAAGAATGAGTCTCAGGGAATGGAAATGATTTGCCCAATTCTTTCCAGCTTCTAACAGTAGAGCAGGGTTAATGCTGTTATCTCCTGATTTCTGCCCACAGACAACCCTGTCGTCTAGTCCAAGATGCTGGCCAAGAGGTGGAGAGAACTAGGGTGGGAAGGAGAGGGAAGGTGAGTGAGATCCGTGGAAGGCTATGTGAGGTGGTGCCTCAACTTTGAAGCTCAGGAAAACCACAGAGTGGGGTGCCACGAGGCCCCACCTTTCTTGCCAGCTTCCTTTGCCACACTCAGCATCCTTGTCCCACCCCTTACTTTTGCCCACACAACCACCAAGCTACTGCTCCCATCTCTGTAAGCTTTGCTTGGGCCCACCGGAAACTCAACCTCTGTGCCTTTGTTCATGGTGCTCCGAGGCCGCCAAGCACAGCTGTACAAGTTGGGCACAGCGCAAGGGTGCCACGTTTACATCGTAGACATCACAGATTCATACCAATAATTCTGGCAGACTGCAGTAACATGTCTTGAAGAAAAGGCATCTCGTTATCATTTGTACAAAGGTGCCATATGGGGTAGCAGGGCCCTAGCTGTTTGCTCTGCCTGGAATTATCATCTCTCCTATTCTCCATCAAGCAAGCTCCTGCTCCGTCTTTCAAGGCCCCCCTTTAAATATTTCCTCCTCCAGGAAGATATCCATAGCAACACCCCCTTCCACCAGGCTTCCTGCATAGATGAATGATTAATAACGTCAATCAATATTAACTGTTGATATGGGAGTCAATAGTGCCTGGTAGAAATTTCCAAAAGAGATGATTCTAGGATTAAACAACATCGAATCAGGTGCAAGAAAATAATACTCTTTTCCACCTTTATTGATTAAATCAAGGAGGAAAAAAATCTGTTTTGTGCAAGCGTAACTTTCATGCTTTTTTCCAACATTTGCTAATCACCCATTTTGTCAAAGAGCGAGCAGGTTGCAGGCTCAGAGCCTTCAGCAGGCAGTAGTGTGTGCAGGGAATTTGATAGTTGGCCTTCTTTAAATTGCACTTGATTTATTTATATGATTACTTTTCTATCTGCGGTATATGATACCAATTTTCCATGTCCTGTAGGCTTATAAAGTTTTATTTACAAATCAATGCATTTAAGCACAAAATATTAAGTCTATTTAAATAAAAATGTTAAGTAAATAACAGACCAGCTGGTGTGCAGATAAGGCAAAAAATCATTAGGGTGGTGCACAAAGGACTAGAGTTTGAAAACACAGATTTGTTGAAGAGCGTAGGCTCTGGAGTGAGACTGCTTGAGTTCCAACCTTGCTAGCTGTGTGACCTTGGGCAAATCACTTCCCCTCTCTGAGCCTCAATTTCCTGCCACGTTAAATGGAAATAATTATAATACCAACCTCCTAGAGTACCCTGAAAGATAGACTAAGATAAAGTATGTAAAGAACTTTTCAGTGTGTGTTGTTTTTATTACTGTTTTAATTATTAAGACCGAGGAAGTCGCATCCCAGCGATGTTGGGGAAGCTGGAGGCGCACGTCTGTTCACAGAGCCAAGAGACACTGTGGTTTTAGGAACTTTTATTTGCCTGGGAAAGTTGGGGAAACTGAGCCTGAAGAAGGGGCGGGGCAGGGGAGTGGAGTGCCGCGTGGATTCACTTGGGGGGCTCCGTGGCCAGGACAGGGAAGCAGCCCTCGCGGTGCCACTGCCTGTCACGCAGGCGGCGCAAGGACTGCATCTGTGGCTGGAAGGCCCCCCACTCGTTCCAGTGCCGGAAGTCGCCAGGCTCCAGGAGGTACTGGTACCCACGGTAGCCGGGATACTGGTAGCCGACCCAGCTGGGAAGAAAGCAAGGACAGAGTGGGGACAGCCAGCCTCGTTGCCTGGCACGCGGAGCCCTGCCCGCCCAGCCTGCGCTCCAACCATCCCTGCAGTCTGCTCCCCAGCTCTCACCTGCAGGCGCTCAGGCTTGGGTCACACGGGGCTCTTCTGTCCTGGCTTTGCCCCTTCCCACTGTGTGCCCTGGGACAAGGACTTCGCCTCTCTGGCAGGTCTCAATGTCCCCTTCTAGAAAGTGGGCCTGGTCACCGTGGCTGGTTTATTATGAGCGTTTTGGGGGCCAAATGAAAAAATGCGCCTAAAGTGTTTGCTAAGCATGCTGCCTGCACGTGGTAGGGACATGCACACACATCCCAGAGACTGCAGAGATGCTGGACTCAGAGAACAGAATCAAAGGACACAAGGACAGGGCTTAGGGACTGCGAGGCAAATAAGGGAGGGGAGCCTTATTTTTTTAAAAAATGGGCTTTGTATGTAAGTGAATTTGTGCGTAGTGGTTGGGAGTACACACTCTGTTCTCAAACATGCCTGGGTTCAAATCCTAGCTCTGCCATTTATTTACTAGCTGTGAAAATCTAGGTAGATGAATTATCAGAACCTCAGTTTCCTGTCTGTGTAATGGGGATGATAATGCACCTCCCTCATGGGTTTGTTATAAAGACTCAATAATTGCTCATTTAAAGTGGTTAGCACAGTGCTTGGTACATAGTCAGCCTTCAATAAAAGTTATAGTGAAAGATTCATTTCTAACTTCTCTCATTGTCTCTGCTGGGAGGGTCTTTCCAGGCCTGTCCCAGACACCCTGTTCATCATTCAAAGCCTGACTGAAGTTCCAGCCTTTTCAGATAAACTTTTGACCTGCTCTTCACTCCACCATGTACACAGCCAGGTCCCAGAAACCTTCTTTCCTCCTCTGACCTCCTGTACACAAATGCCCTGGCTGGACCACCTCTTACCTAGTATGGTTGGACACTGTCTCACAGGTGTATCTGGGTCCCCCTCTGCCAGGCAGAGTTAGCTCCGTGAAGGCAGAAACTTGGACTTACTCATCTCTGCCTTCCCCAGAGTTTGTCTCACAGACAAGGCTCAGTCAATTTCAGATGGCTTGAATGGTGGGAAGACAGGTTTCAGGGAAGCAGAAAAGAACAAGAAAAAGGGCCAGGGTCTTGATGGTTTTACGGGAGCTCAGAATGAGTCTGGGGATGGTGAGACAGTGCCTGATGTTTGCCTCGAAAAGAGCAGGGGTGCCCAGCATGGTTGCCTGGAGGCAGGGGGATGGACGAAGTAACCTCCTTTGGACATCCAGTCCTTCCCTGTGTTCTCGAGGACATGAGGTCATGGACTCTGTTTTGAAAGCTTCAAATCTTGAGAGTTCAGAGCAGAAAGGACCCTTTTAGATCAGGGAGTTTGACGTGACCTTTGTACAGCTGGCAGCACCGAGAGGCCGAGAGAGGCGTGGGCTCACCCCAGTTCCTCAGTGCCAGTAGCAGGGTCCACAGCCTCTCATGACACAGGGTCATTGCTCAGAGTCATTCTGCTCACTTCCCCAGAAGCTCCGATCTCCCTGAACATTCTCTCTCCCTGGACATTTCCAGCCTCATCTTTCCACATCCATTCTGACTCCATTATTTGACCATCTGGGTTTAGAAGCCCCAATTCTCTCCACCTTCCAGCATTTTAGAACCAATGGCCAGATTTATTTACATCGACATGGAATTTGTCAAAGGACGACTGTATTCCCCAGAGGAGTAAAGCCCCATTGGCGCATCCCAGATACCAGCACGGGGAAATGGTGGGACGGGCCCGTGGCCCTTCCTGGGAATCTGCTATTACATCCTGCAAGGGGGAGAACCCCCGGGGCTGTCTGTGCTTGGGCAGGGGATGTGGACCCGACAGGAGCATGCTTACGTTCCACTGGTGACCTTCACGCTGCCCACGCGGTCACAGAGCCCATGGACCCAGAGACTGGGCACGTCGTCCTCCTGGATCTCTACGGTTTTGCCCTTGAAATTGGCACCTTCGAACAGGGAGATCTTGTGCCCCTGGGCGTCCTGTGGAAGGAAAGGCTGGGTCAGGCGTGTGAAGTATAAACGGGCCAAAGAGAAGTAATTTAGTGGGGTCTCCTGGGTGGGCAAAGAGAGAGCTGGGCCTGCTCAGGCCCCTGTGGGGCTTTCCTGGGATCACTGCTGTCTGGTCTGGAAGGAAACGTAAGGACAATGGCATAACAGCCCTCTGTCATAGGGTTGTCATGAGGATGAAATGAGTTCATCCATGTAGAGCACTGAGTACGATGCCTAGCGCGCACCAAGTGCTCCAAAAATGTATTTATTGCTTTTATTATTATGGTCAGGGACACAGAGTCTCAGAGAGGTTAAAGTTGTTGATTAACGTCACACAGCCAGGGAGGGGCAGAACCTTTCAGAGAAACACTTCATTCCTAAGCCCAGTCAGTGTCCCTGTGCTGGAGTTTAACCAATTGCCCTTTTGTAAATGCTTCTTACCAGCTGGGTGAAAGTTATGAACTGAGCCTGGGGGCACTGTGGGACACTGGTGGAACACAGATCAGGGTTCAAATCCTGCCTCTGACATTGATGTGCTGGTGATTTGGGGAATTTTATTCTGCTCCCTCTGAGCCTCAGTCTGTTCATCTATAGAATGGGGTTATGATCGCCTCATGAGATTGTGGCTAACAACTAGTCAACTCATAGTTGAGCAGCAACTACATAACAAGCTCACCCTTGAATGTGGACATATAATTCAGTTCTGGATTGCACAGATGTTTAATGCTGTCATGATTATGTGTCTTATTTTTTAAGTTTGCCTGCTATTTCTGAAGGCAAGGATCATCCATATTTTCAAAAGTAATCACGGGCTGGCTGGGCGCAGTGGCTCACACCTGTAATCTCAGCACTTTGGGAGCCCGAGGCAGGAGGATCGCTTGAGGCCAGGAGTTCGAGACCAGCCTGGGCTACATAGCTAGAACCTGTCTCTACAAAAATAAAAAAAAATTAGCCGGGTGTGGTGGTGCATGCCTGTAGTCCCAGCTATTGTGGAGGCTGAGGCAGGAGGATCACCTGAAGCCCAGGAGTTGGAGGCTGCAGTAGCTATGATCATGCCACTGCACTCCAGCCTGGATGACAGAGCGAGACCTCATCTCCAAAAAAAAAAAAGGTATCACAGTATCACAGGCTGTTATAGGTCCAAGGGTATGAAGAGCTGCAGAGATGAACAGGAAATCACAGCAGAGTGATGCCAACCTCAGTGTCTATGGTGTCCCACAGACCTGGATTCAAATCCCCGCTCCAGTACTTACCAGCCGTGTGGCCTTAAGTCAGTCATTTTCTACTTTTGAGCCTCAGTTTCCTTGTTTCCATTCATTTTAAAGAAATGAATGTTTTCATAGTCTCTGCCTCATAGGACTGTTGTAGGGATTCCATCAAAGGCAGGCAAAGCACCCAGCACATAGTAGGTGCTCAATAAATGGGCATGATGACTATCTATGATTATTCACCATTGCCGGGGGGAGGAGGAGCCCAGGATATACGCGGATTCTTCTAAAAAAGACTCCAATAGAAGATTGTAGATGAAGAAAGGACTCACTGATTCTCCCAGAGGGAATGAAAGTGGATCAAAGAAGACTTCCTGGAAGAAGTGACACTCGGGAGGGGCCTTGGGGGTTAAGCAGGGGTGTGCAAGGCTGAGAAGGGAAGGGGGATGGGGCAGAGGAGAGGGCGGGGGCAAAGGCTGGAGGGTCGGGATGTGCAAAACTAACATCTGTGTGGCCAGGGTGCAAGGGGGTGTGTGCGGGGTGCAAGACAGGGGTGGGAGCACGGGCACCCTTTGAGCCGTGGTATGACGAATGCCCTTAGTGCAATAACCGGCTC